>JAADYB010000368.1:0-23050 GCA_023338075.1 Phytopythium litorale
AGACGAGATCGGGTGGAAGCTAGCGGTGCTTTTTGCGATCGTGCCGCAGCTTTTCGTTGTTGCAGGCGCGCTTTTCTTGCCGGAAAGCCCTCGCTGGGCGTACAGACACAAGGGCCGGCTGGCAGCTGCTGTCATCCTGCATCTTTTGCAGCCCAAGGCAGTCATCACGGACGAGCTGAACTTGATCGACGATGAAGTCACTCGCGAGACGCAGCGCAATGGTCACTGCCAAGCATCTTCGTCGCTTGGAGACTTATGGCGAGCTGCACATGTCCGCCGTCGCGTTGTTATCGTCATGGCGATGCAAGTTCTGCAGCAAGCAATGGGGGTTTCCACTGTGCTCTCTCTCGCGGGATTGATTTTTGAAGCCCAACCCGAGGAGCCGCAATCCGGTGTTGATATCACCCAAGTGCTTGCGGGCATTGCATTGCTGGTCGTCTACCCCGCGCTGGGTCTGATCGAGATCCTCGGCCGTCGACTCATGCTGTTGATCGGCGCTGCTGGGACGTTTTTCGCGTTCATTGGGGCCGGGCTGGTGCTCGAGCTTGGTTGCGATGGTACAGCTGTCGAGACCATGACTTGCACGACAGTTGCAAAGGACTGCTTCATCGTGTCGATGGCTTTTGGCATCGGCATGAATGCGATGTCATGGGGCCTCGTTTGTTGGACATACTCTGCCGAAGTCTTCGGGTTCTGCGTTCGCGCTCGCGCGATCTCCATGGCAGTCGTAGCGGCCTGGGTGATGGCCGCTGCGATGGTCTACAGCGCAACGTACGACCGCAAGAAGCACGCGTCCACCGAGTTTTTCCTCCTCGCGTGTGCCAGCCTCATCGCTGGACTGGTCGCACACTTTTGGTGCGTCGAGACCAAAGGCGTCGAGTTGGAGTTAGTGGAAGCCCTCTTTCGCGAGCATGCGCCAGCCAGAGGAGCAGCGGAAGCCAAGTTGGCGGATATCCCGACTCCGTCCGTCGCCGAGTCGGACGCGCCGTACCGCTTGGAATCCACCGCGTCATCGATCGACAAGATGCCACACCTCATTTGAGTCACCACCAGAAGTGACCAATCACCGAGGCAATCGTCCAAGCCAGTACTGTAGCATAACCACCAACTTCATTTGATCTGATTGATGCCGCCTTGCTGTTGAGCTTTGATCTCATCCCCGCCATGCACGACACTCTCACGCTCACACGCGCAGCACGCACAAGCGGTACGAGCGCGTCGAGTCCATAGTCGACCCGGAGATTGCCACGTTCTCCACGAGCGTCAGCCCCGCCTTCTTGAACGTCACGAGCAGGTCGTCTTCATACGTCACCGAGCCAAAGTCGATCGTGGTCAGGAACTTGAGCAGCGGCTTGCCGATCTCCACCAGCTTGGACCGGCGCGTCTGGATCGTCTGCGTCGTGTAGATGAAGCCGCCGGGCTTCAGCATGGACGCAGCGCGGCGCAGCGCCGCCACGGGGTCTGGCATGATCATCAGCGACGCGCTGAAGTACACGCCGTCGAACGGGCCGCCCTCGTAGTCGTAGAAGGACGCGTGGTGCACAGCGACGCGCGTCTCCAGCGCGCGCTCGGCCAGCAGTGCGCGGCACTGCTTGACGTAGTCGCCGTCGTAGTCCACACCCTCGACGGTGATCTGCTTGGACACGAGCGCGTCGCGGTTGTTGGCGAGCGCCGAGCCCGTGCCGATGCCCACGTCCAGCAGCGCGCTCTTGCGCGGCAGGCGCCGCAGCACCTCCGCGTACCAGCCCGACGTGAGCTGGACGATCAGCGCGTCGTACACCCGCGCGCGCGCCAGCCGCAGGGCCCCGTACAGCACCAGCGCGCCCACGCCCACGCTCACAGCCGTCGTCAGCGCGCGGTTCTTGGCCATCAACTCCATCTCTGAGGTCGGTCTCCCCTTTGAGATTGAACACGCCGTGACACGAATGCCTCGAACACGCAAACCCACTCGGGACACCTTCGCGCAACGTACGGATCCCCTTCGTGGCACCTCAACACTTCACCCAAGAGTGATGGTTAAACTCAGCCCAGCTTGCCAATCACAGGAAACCGAGACTGACGGGCCACTGGCCGCGCGAGAATGCTGCCCATGGAGCGCGCTGATCTCGGCGGCGGCGAGCACGGACGCGCCCCGTGGTTCTCACCCAGCGCTCCGCCGCTTTCTCCGCTCTCCGACGAGCCCGGTCACGCCCCGTGGATCCAAGCGCCGGCGGCGGTACGCGCGCCGCCGCCCGCCTTCCGCCAGTACCCGGGCGTCGCGTATGGGTCGATCGGCGCTCCTCCTCCGCCGCCGTTCGCGTTCCCAGGCCGCTTCCAGGCACCGAGACCCCCGGCTGGGGTGTATATAGCGCAGCGAGTGGGCGACCCCATGCCGCCACCGCTCCCCCGCCGCCGCCGAGGAATGGGGACGCAGCGCCACAGCTACAACCTCACGTGGGCCTTCTCCGCCGTGGCGCGCTTCATGCTGCTGCTGCTCTTCGACGGGGCCAACGGCGTGCTGGGCCTCTGCGGCGCCGCCGTTGTCTGGGCCGGCCTGCTGCTGTCGGCCGCGTCGCTGCCGCTCTGTGGCTTCGGCATCGTGCTCTTCCACTCGCTGCTGCGTGTCGCCTGCTACCTCTGCCAGCTCGACGTGGTGATCCACAACGCAATGACAGGCCCCGACCACAAGATCACCTTTGCGGCGGCACCGTACTTTGCCGATGGCGACCGAGAGTCGCTGTTGCCCACGCGTCTGACCGTGCGGCGGCGAGGCGGCGCCTTCGACGACTGGGGACTGGACCGCTACCGCTTCGAGCGGACGCTGTACGAGCCGTCGCCGCGCTCCATCCTCGCCATCATCTACTTCGGCACTGTAAAACCCGCGCTCGGCGTGCTGAGCCTGGCCGCCGTCGGGCTCTTGCTCGTAGACGTCGGGTTCCTGCTCGGCGACAAGCGCGTGGAGATCGACGTCCCGCACATGGACGAGCACCCACTCACGGTGTACCTCGTGTCGCTGGCGGTGCTGCTCGCCGCGCTCGTGCTCGTGCACGGACTCGCGGAGATCTCGAAGCGAGTCACCCGCTTCTTCTGCTGCGAGGTCGACCTCGGGGTGTGAAGGAAGGCGACTTCGTGTGGGACGGGGCGAGACCGCGTCAACAAGAACCGGCCGTTGGCAATCACTATGAGACTGTTCAAGTTGGGGACCATGACAGGCAAGGTGTGCGAGGCGTGCGGTGCCAGGCTCCGCAAGAAGACCAAGCCGGTCGTCGTGGCCGGATGCCACCATGCGTTTTGCACCGCGTGCATGCGCGACCGGTGTGTCAGTGTGATCAACAACCATGGTGACGAAGCCGACGCAGTCGAGCCGTTCAAGCCGGCGTGTTGTCCCTGCGGCAGCGAGGTCCCCCTAGATGCCGTAGAAGGCGTGCTCGAGTGCGATGAATTCCGCAAGTACGAGCGAGTGTGGACGGCGTCGCGCGTAACCTGCATTAGCTGCTCAGCGACGGTGTGTGAAGGCAGCGCCCGCTCCGTTCCGTGCGGCCACAAGTACTGCTGCGAGTGCGTCCGCCGCATGTGCCGTCTGACGTTGGGGGACCGCGCGCTCGTGCCGGTGCGCTGCTGCCGGAAGGAGTTCCCGCTCGAGTGGATTCGCGAGTCCCTGGACGACGGCGCGCTCGAGACGTACATGCAGATGCTGAAGGATCGAGAGCAGGACTGGAGAGGCTCAGACCTGCTGTCGGACACCGAGTACGCCGCGTCGGTGAGGCTGTTGGGTGCGAAGCACTGCCCAGGCTGCGGCATTGGTGTCGAGCGCGACTTTGGGTGCATCCACATGACGTGTCCGATCGGCCACGAGTTCTGCTTCTCCTGCTTGCGGCTGTGGAGATCGTGCGACTGCCCGCTCCTGCCCGACGAGGAAGTCCGGCAGATCCTGGGGGACGAGTAGCAGTCCGCACGGCTGCCGAGTGCATCGCTTCCAGACAAAGGACGCAGACACGGTCAATGATGAATAGCGTGGGCTTTATTTGCATGCTGTGCTTGGCGCCAACTGATGCGGATCAATTCAGTCTCGCTGCCAACGACCTCCGGCGTCCGCATGGCAGCGGCAGCCGACACGTCCCTGCGAGTCCCGGGCAGCGACCTATGAGCCTCGTCCACGGGCTTGATGATGCCCGAGAAGGGAGGCGTCCAGGCCGATACCGCCGCCGCCATGATGCGGACTCCGCCGAGTCCATCCACATCGCCCGACCCGATTGACCAGTGCAAGTGACCTTCACTTGTCGGAAGGCCACTTCGCGCCGCGTCCCATTCGACCCTGCAGCGGCTAACTGTCGCAACGAGCAACGAGCCCAGGCGCGTCATTTCGAGAAAGCAGACCGAGCTCCAAGACGCCTACGCCTCTCCTAGCGGCATGGTGACTGCCAACGGCGGAGTGATGACTCCACGTCCCGGCATCGACTGGTGCGTGGTCTGCTCCAAGTACAAAGACGACGTCGAAGCTGTGGCCTTGGATCCCTCGGTCCGACCGATGTTCCCCCTCCGCTGCGGACATGGGATCTGCCGCGTTTGCCTGCCACAAGTGGCGCGCTCCAGCCTCAGCTCGCACATGGTACCGGCTCGTTGCTGCATGAATCCAGTCTCGGACGCGTTCGTCCGTGCGGTGCTGGATCAAGAAGAGTTCGCGTACTACTCGTACCTGCTGGGCAAGTCGAAGAGTACGCCGACGCGTCCGCTCCTGTCGACAACGACTCCTGCTCCAACACCTTCGCCACCGACGCTGCCAGACGCAACCAAGGCTGCCAAAGCTCCAAGTCCGTCCTCAGCACCAGCTACAAGAAGCAAGGCCAAGCAGAAGCTCGTTCGGAAGCCTACGACCGGCAAGCGAGCACCTGCCGTCGACCTTGCTTGTGGCGATTCTGTGAAGACGAGGACGGGGACTGGTGACGGCGATGTGGCGGTGTGCCATGCGTGCGCTGCGGTCATTTCGAGTGCTCCAGATCAGTTCTCTGCGCCGTGCAAGCACGTGCTATGCCGCAACTGCATCGCTGCGCGCTGCCGCCACGCGATCGCGAACGACGAAGACGCCGGCGGTATCGGCGTCCCCGTGCGCTGCTGCGACCAAGTGCTGCCGCTGGCGTTTGTACGCGACGCGCTCACGAAGCGCGACTTCGCCAACTACAGCTCGCTGCTCACCAAGTACGAGGCCAGCCACAAGACGTTCCCGCGAAAGAGCAGCACGAGAGAACCAAAGCGCACCGCGAGCGCTGCAAGCCTCAACGGGACGGGCGAGCCCATCAACGAGACCAGGAAGAAGCTGCGGTCGTCAGACGCGTTGCGGTCGAGCACAAGCGTCGACAACAGCGTCGAGAACTGCGCTGCATGCATGCAGCAGATGCCGGCGGTCGGCCGCGTGAAAGGTCCCTGCGGCCACGCGTACTGCCTGAGCTGCTTCGGGTACATGGCCAAGCTGAGCGTGGAGGACCGCGCGATGGTGCCGGTGCGCTGCTGTGGCGTCGAGTTCCCAGAGGAGTCGGTGAGGGGCGTGCTGCCGGCCAAGGCGTGGGCCGAGTACCGCCGGTTCCTCGCTGAGAAGACGCCTAGCGAGTCGACTCTCAAGTCGGACAAGGAGTACGCGGCGCTCGTCCGGAAGATCAGGGGCAAGCAGTGTCCCGTGTGCGGCATCGGCGTGAAGAAGGCGTCGGGCTGTCCGACCATGACGTGCGCTTTGGGGCACGTGTTCTGCTGGGACTGCGGTCTGCAGCTCTGTACGTGCGCTGGCCAGCGTTTGATGCCGCAGCCGATGGCCCAGACGACTGAGTAGTGACGGGCGTGCGATTGGACTTGTGCATGTGCATGGCGTTCTGCTGGCTTGGTTGGGGACTAACGGGCGAGGATAACGAGGGGACTGAGGAGCGTTCGGGTGACTCGCGGTGCTGTTCTTGCCGTTGGCGACGGTTGCGAGCCATCCGCTGTCTCTCAGGCTCTCAACTGCTTCAACCCGGCCGATGACGCCGTTCGTGTTTCCGAGCTCTGCTCGATGCGGCAGTTGGCTCGACGGACCCCGACCCAGGCGGGGAAGTCACTCGGCCGAGCGCTAGCCACTCGCCAATTTGCTTGCCCTCAACCACCAGCTGTCCTTCAGCCGACAAAGGCATGCTCAAGAAGGCGAACGCGACACAGTTCGTCACTCCAACGACCGCCGTTGAGCGCGAGCAGTGCGCCGCTCTCGGCCTCGAAGGCGACCTGGAATCGCCCTCGCTGGCGCACGTGGAGGCCGTCGACGACGAAGACATGGCCGCGCTCCAAGCGCAGCTGGAGGAGATCGCCGTGCTCGAAGTCTACCGCGAGGAGATCCGCCGCGCGGAAGCTCTGGCGCTGGACGAGGCGGTCGCGCGCAGTCTGTACGCGAGAGAGGAGCGCAAGCTGCTGAGCGGCGGCGAGACGGGATCCTCGAGCGACAGCGAGGAAGACTCGATGATAGTAGCGTCACCCTCGTCCTGGCTGGAGGAGTCCAAGCCGGCCCCGAGCTGCACGTGCTGCCTGGGACGCCTGGAGGACGAGAAGGCCCGATGGATGCTGCCGTGCGGCCACCTGTACTGCAAGCTGTGCGTGGCGATGCGCTGCGGTATGGCGGTGCGGGACCGGTCGATGCTGCCGGCCCACTGCTGCAAGAAGGAATTCCCGATCGACTACGTCCGGGACGTGCTCAAGACGGCCGAGGCGCAGGCGTACGAGCGCTTCCTGAAGGAGAAGGACTGGACGACGCTCGACCTCGAGTCGGACCGCGAGTACGCCGTCGTAGTGCAGGCCGTCGGCGGCCGCCAGTGCCCAGGCTGCGGCGTCGGCGTCTACCGCATCGACGGCTGCAGCCGCATGAAGTGCAACAACGGCCACGAATTCTGCTACACGTGCGGGGGGAAGTGGAAGACGTGCGTCTGCGCCTACCCGTGACGGTGGCAAGCGGAGTGGCAAGACGCGGTTGAGACTGCTAGTGGCGTGACGGGAATGGATTCTATCGGATGGTACATCGGTCACATGGCTCGATTGATACTTGTACACGTTGGCGGCGGCGCGCGTCCAACTCGGCTGCCGCCGCCGCACTCTACTATAAGACACTGGTTCTCGTCGGCGTCAGTGCATCTGGCGCTGCTGCTTGCCGTGCTTGATGCAGTAGCCGCCGCTGCGCGCGGCGTGCGAGCAGCCGTCCGTGGCGCAGCGCTTGCCGCCGCCGTGCGAGTAGCAGATGCCGCCGGACTGCGCGCTCTTGGCGCAGTTGGCCACGGCGCAGCGCCGGCCGCCGCCGTGCGAGATGCAGAAGCCGCCGCGGTGCGCGCACTTGGTGCAGCCCGCCATCTTGCAGAAGTGCCGCCCACCGTGCTCCATGCACAGCCCCTTGCGGCGCGCGTCGTTGCTGCAGTTCTCACGCCGGCACTTGGCCGACCGCGCCTTGGCCGTGGACGCCGTCGAGCTCGAGCTGTCGCTCTCGTCGAGCACGCGCGGACGCTTGCTGGCGACTGCGAACGCCGACTGGGGCACGGCAGGGATCATGACTGGCGGCGGCAGCGGCCGCTTGAGCGTCGACGGAGGGTACAGCGACGGCTGGAACGCCCCGTACGCCACCGTCGGCTGCGGGGACGGCTCCGGGGACGACATGGCCGTGTCGGGCGACACGACGGACCGGAGGCCCGGTAGCAGCGGCCGCGAGACGACCGGGGCGATCGCCCCAGCCGCGGCCGGCCGCCCGTGGATATGGTCGTGACAGAAGCCCTGCATCTTGCCGAAGTTGGCGCACCCGGGGAAGCGGCAGTAGTCGGGCAGCACGCGCAGCGGCGCCAGCACCGGCGGGTAGCGACGCGTGTTGGGCGGGCTGATGGTCGCCGAGCTGGCCAGCGGCGGCGGCAGCACCGCCGGGTGGTCCTCGCGGGCGTCCAGGTACCGGTGCGGCCGCCGTGCGTCGGCGTCCACGACGCTCTGCATGTTGATGGTCATCCCTGCGCTCAGGGCCTTGTCGTCCTGGAAGTGTTGCTGCTGGTGTTGTTGCTGGTACTGGTACTGGTGCTGGTGCAGCTTGGCCGCGTGCGACGCCGGGATGTGGTTGTGGCCGTGACTGCTGTGGAAGTGGTGGTGGTCAGCCGCCGGCGTGGAGCTGGAGGACGTGGCGGTGGCCGTGCTGGAGGCGACGACAGTCCAAGGGCTGGCCGCCTCATGGCGGCTCGGCAGCAGCATGGACATTATCTAGCGTGCGTCTATGGAGGTGGCGGTGGCGGTGCAATTATGACACGTTGAAATGGGACCCGAGGCCACGCCGGACGCGAGCGAAAAGCCCGGAAGCGAGTGGCGAGCGAGCGGATGGGGCGGCGAGTCGCGGAATGCGGCGAGGAGGAGAGCCGCTCGGCGCTTCTCTGGTCGGCGAGCGGGCAAGTTGGGGAATGGCGACCCGCGCCGCGTTTTTGGCGTTGGATACCGACCAGCAGCGGCATTTGCGGGTGGCATTTGCGGGTGGCAGCACCTTGCGGCCAAAAAGGCGGCAATTTTGGCGACACTCGGGGTTTGGGCCGCGATTTCCTTCGTAATAGCGCTGTTTCTTACTACTTTCGGCATCTGCTGCTATTATCATGTCGCTGGCGGCCGGTTTACGGCCCGCCGGGCCAGACATTTCGGGCAAGCGGGAGTGGGATTCCCCGGCTATTTGGGCCACAACGAGTGCGAGACAGGGCGGTTCCGCGAATGAAAGCGCGTCAAAAGGAGGGTCGCGATTTGGCGGGCCATATTATCTCTTCGCTTCGGTATCGAGCCCATCGAAAACCAGCGCGGTGGCGACCAAATCAGACGTCGGGTGAGGGGAAGGGAGCCGCTGAACACTTTCTGCCTCCCGGCGTCATGCGAGCCTTTGGGATCGACGTGCCGTCGATCGGCCAACACGGTGGAGAGCTGTGCCGGCGCGGCCTAATGCGCTGTGTGGCCCTGCGCGTCGAGATGTTCCCCGCGAGTCCGGAACTGCGCGCAGACTTTTGGCGCGTCCATCCTCGCCGGTCCTGATTTTTCGTTTGATGGCATCCGGCAAAGTTACTGCTCAAAGTCGTGCTGGTCGACCTAATTCAATGGGCACATGTGGGCACATTTTCTTTGGAAACTCGTTTTCGAAGTCAAATGCGCCGCGAAAAACGCCAAAAGCATAATGCTCGCATTTACCCCCGTCAATTGAACTAAAATGCGTGATTTGACACTTGCCGCAAAATAGCAAGAGCAAAACGGCCGGAATTTCCCAAGATCGGGCAGAAAATACGGCCTCAACTCGACGCGGCGCGGCCACTTGGCAGGAGCGTGGCGACGCGTTCCCCGCAATTCTCCGCGGGGGTTCGGCGCGCGTTCTCCGCGCCGGTGTTGCTGCTGGCGGTGGTGCGTCTGTGTGGTTTGTTCGTCGCCACTGGGTCATGCTTTCGTTGGCAGGCCTGAGTTCTTCCGCGGGACGCCAACGCGCTGATTTATTATTTTCCCCCCGTTTTTCGCAATGATCGCGATCATGCAAGTGGTGAACAGACAGAGTGGGACGAGGCTCGCAAAAAACGGCATTTCCCGTCGGATCTTGTCAATGGAAATAGCCGAATTCCGCCAAAAATGCGCTTTCGGCCCACGCCTTGGCGCGCAAATGGCTCCCCTCGCGGGATCTCAGAGCCCGACATCCCACTTTGGGCATTCGCGAGGAAGCTTCCGCAACACAGAGCGCGTTCGACGCGACCGCGCGCGCCTCGCCGTGGCTCTTGGCGCCAGTGATGGCCTGCAACTTGCATTGGCACCATTCAATGGCGATCGGCAGGCACACAAAGCACGTGGCCACTTTGAAAAATCCCGACGTTGAGTTTGCGTTTTGGACACGCTGGGGCAATGGGGTCAGCGGCAACTCGCGTCTGTTTATCCCCGAGGACAGCAGCGCGGCAGCCACCATGGAACGTGCACGGCGCCACAAGCGCGCTCCATATGCGCTCGGAGGCAATACGCATCCGCCGTCCAGCTGCGGCGAGGGGGGACCATTGGCGAGACACTCGCGGCCATGTGGCGCCGTCCGCGGCTTGTCAAATTCGAGCCCTCAGTATTCACGCCGCCGCATGGTCGCTCGGCTATCCGCCTCTGCAGCCTCAACGTGCCGGCGAGCGCCTCGGCGCTCGAGCCGTGCCGATGTTGCACACGTGTCGGCAGATGTCCGGCACTCGGTGTCTCGGGCTCCGCAAGCGCCGCCAGCGTTGCGTTTTTCGCTTCCAGCAGGCAATATTTCGCCGAGAACCAGGTGGCTGCGACCCTGAGTCCGAACTGAACCCGACGCGCCATGCGGTCTCGGTGTCGGGGGATTGTGATGCACGTCACGACTACATTGCCGGATGCGCGAGTGACGGAATGTCTCGGTGCGCTGAACCGGACTGGAACGCAGCCACGGACGATGAACGTCCTTCGGCGCTCAGCTGCGCCATCCGTGTCGATGTACAGATCGTGGACCACCTCAGCGCCTTTGGTCGCTCATGGTCGACACCGACACCGGGTCGAATCGCGAGGCAACCAACGGCCACCCCGGTCCTCTCGACCAGCCTGGCAGGAGCGTCCATTGGACACGCGCGTCGTTGATTCGACAGTGTCGACGACGCGGATGCGCCTGGAGCCACCGGACGCGAAAGTTTCCGCGCGTATCCTTTGGCTTGATGTCGCCGGGGCTTTGAAGCCGTGCGCCGCATCCCAGAGCTGCTGGTCAACACGGCAACAGCCGCCGCCGTTCAGCGCGCGCGCAGCGAACGTGCAAGCTTTTCTCACGACCGTCACGGCATCGACCGGCCGCCTCCGTCATCGACCAAGTGCAAGTGCTGGGGCCATTGGCTCGGCCCCAGCTGACGACGCCGACTTGCCTGCTGCCATTCACGCCATACCAAAGAACCGTGAACGAGGGATCAAATCGATAAGTTCGATTGCATGCTATGTTCGCACAAGAAGAGCAGGTTCGTGTGATGTCCTTTAGGTTCGTGTGATTCTTTTTAGGTTCGTATTACCATTAGGTTCGTAGTATCTTTAGGTTCGCACTGACCCCGCCCTCCCACTCGAAAATCGACCGTCGGCACCAACACTGGAAGCAGGCGGCAGGATGAGCGCGGCGGGCGGCGTCCAGGACGTCCAGGGTGCCCAGGGCGAGTCCCCGGGCGCGGCGGCGCACACGGAGAGCAACCAGATGCTGCTGAGTGTGCTGGTACTGCAGCACGAGGCGCTGCGCGCGCACCTGGGCGTGCTGCACCGGCAGAAGGAGGCGTTCGTGCAGCAAACGGGCCGCCACCCGCTCACGTTCGCGCCCATGGCGGCCAAGCACGCGGCGCCCGTGGCGCTGCAGGTCTCCCCGGATGCGGGCTCGTCGTTCGCCTCGGGGCTGGCGGTCTCCAAGCCGCTCTCGCTGCTGCTGCGCGAGCACTGCGACGACCGCGGCTGCCTGCGCTCGCGCGACCACATCATCGAGTTTCTGGCGGCGGCCAAGGAGCAGCTCAAGACGATCGAGGACCGCTTCGGCGCGCTCTACGTCATCGACCGCACGCTGCAGACCAGTCAGGCGGCCGCCGTGGCTGCCGGCGAAGCAGCGGCGGGTGCCGATGACGTCGCGGCGCTCGCCAAGCAGTTTGAGCAGGAGAAGGGCTTCGACGTGGTGCTCGAGTGGTTCGCGGAGGCGTGCTCGTACCGCGACGAGCCGCGCCGAGCCATCGCCACCACCATCCTGCAGCTCATGGAGCGCAACCGACCCATCGTCGCCTTCACGCGCAAGCGCTGCATGCAGTACCTGCGGCCGATGCTCGGGCCCCGGCTCATCGCCAGCCGCGCCGTGCGCGCGCGCTGCAGCGCCGTCATCGAGCTGCTCCGCGACCCGTGACTGCCATGGAGAGCGCGCGAGCCGTCTTTAGGTATTTAATGTCAAGGAGAAGTTGCAACCACCTCCAACCAAGCCCACGCGCGTGTCAACCAGCCCCAGCTATTAATACCGAGTCGACTCGGACACCTCCAGCACAGGAAACGCCCCGCCGCCGCCAGCAACGCGTCCAACCACTTGGCCAACGACTCGAGAGCAATGCAGGGCTGGCTGGACGTGCTCGAGGCCCGCTGCGGCGGCCTCGCTGGCACGCGCAAGACGTGGACGCGGCGCTTCCTGGCGCTCAACGCGACCTTCCGGACGCTCGAGGTATTCGCGGACGACAGCCAGCAACACCGCGTCGCGCGCATCGACTTGGGCGGCGGCGCCATTGTGGCGACCGCGGATGAGCTCGGAGAAGCGCTGCACAGCGACAGCAGGCGGTTCCTCGGCGCCAGCGGCAGCCAGCTCTCGGTCGAGAACTCCCGGCGGTTCGTCTTTCGCGTGACGGAAGCAGGCAGCGACGGCAGGAAGCCGCACCAGCACTACCTCTGCGCCGACGTCGGCCCGGACGTCGCCAGCAGTCGCGAGTGCCTGGGTCAGTGGCTGCGCGCGCTCCGCCCAGTGATCGGCGCTGCGTCGCCCTCGAGGTCGGCGGCCACGATGGACATGCGGGACCTGTCGGCGCAGATGGCGGCATTCGCCGAGCGACTGCACTTGTCCGCGACGGTCGTGGCTCGCCGCAAGCCCTCGGAGTCTCCCGCACAGTACGAGCTGCTCGTCAAGGCCTGGGTGCTGGCCCGCGAGCTCGTTGACGACAGCGACGGCCACTCGCCTGGGCGGCAGTCGTGGCAGGTGCTCGAGTACTCGTGCGAGTGGCGTGTGGGGCGATCCACGGCCCAGCTGCGCGACTTGGACGCGCACCTGCGGCAGTTCGCGGGTCGCGAGCTGCGCGACGTCGTCTTCCCGTCGGTCGGCACTCCTGCCACCCACGTCGTGTCCCGACTCCTCCACGCTGGCGGTGGCGCCTCGGCTGACGCAGACGCCCAGCGGCGCGTGACGCTCTACGACGCGTACTTGCAAGGAGTCCTGCGGCTGCCGTCACTCTCTATGGTCGGCAGCGACGCCGGTGCGGTGCTCGACACGTTCCTCGAGGTGCCAGCGCACCTGGCGGTGCTTCGCAAGGCCGAGCGGGAGGCGGGGACCAGTCTCCACCTCAGCCAGCGCCGCGTCGTGCCGTGGGAGGTCCGCACGGGCTTCGAAGCGCTTCACGCCATGTACTTGGAGCAGCTGCAGGCTCGGGAGGAGCAGCTCGTGCAGCAGCAGCAGCAAGCCGTCCGCAAGCGCTCGAGCAGCCACGAGAAGGCGAGGCGAGAGCGGGAGCCGAGAGAGCATCACCGGCACCACAGCCGCTCCCACCGCGACCGCGGCATTGAAGGCGACCGCAACGAGCGCTCGTCGGTGCGGATGACTGCGGTGGCGCCATTGCCAGCTCCGACCGCGCCTCCGAGCAACCCTACCGAGGTTAGCCCATGCGTGGCACCGTCACTGCGTGCCACGTCGAGTGCTGACGCTGACGTCGTGCAGGAGGAGGGGCTGGACTCGGTCCAGGAGCGGATCGCACGCATCGGGCACAAGCTCATCGCCGAGGCCTTCATGCTGCCGGCTCGCCCCCGGACGGCCGAGCCCGTCTCCAACGAAGTGTGATGCCAATCCACCTCGATTCAGCTCGCAGATGCAACCAAATGGGAGCCCGCAAATAGATATTAATCCTCTCGGATTCCCTTCACAACACCTGCAAGTCCTGCCAGTGCGCTCACCAGTCAGCCTCGAAGCCTTCATCGCTGTACCGGTTGTCCACCGACCGCGACGACACGGGCGTGTACCCTCTCGCCATTGCAAACGCGTCGTCGTCCACGTCCTTCTTCCTCCCGCTCAGACTCTCATCTTCTTCCTCGTCCTCGTCGTCACCTCCCGCGTCCATGTCGTCGAAATTGGCGCAGTACTGCTTCCACTGGAGCTCCGCCGCGTTCGCTGCCTCCTCGATCTCGTGCACGACTCCAATCCTGCGGACTCCATCAGTCGACTGCGCCTGCTGCTCATAGCTTTGGCGAATAATGTCCGACACGTGGGGCGACGAGTCCGCATCATCAGCGACACACGATCTTGGGACTGCATCGTCTCCTTCCCTCTCGCTGTCGTCGTTGGCGTCGTCTGCTACATCTTCATGGGAGTTGACTCGCCCCAATGCGACGGACGACCGCAGCCTGGAGACCAGACTTGCGCTCGACGAGCTTGACAGGGGACGCAGCGGCGACTCCCCTTCGGATCCCCCTGCATCCTCCGGTTCACATTCCTGCTGCTGCTGCCGCGAGTGGTGTGCTGGCCCCACCGTGTGCTGCAGAGACGTCGCTACTGCTGACTTACAGACCCCGAACGAGTTCGCTGGCGCCTTGCTAGTCACTGCATGAGTCAAAGCAGTCCGTCCACCGACAAGTCTACCGGCAGCTGCGCCTCCAACGCTGGTCGTCTTCCCTGACCGCGCGGCAAGCAAGCGAATGGATCGGTCCATGTCTTCGTCGCGGTACTCCGTGTCGGACGGGCCACCCAGCTCCTTCAGCAGCTCTAGCGCCGCGCGATGCTCCTCCCTGAGATCCGTCAGCGACATACCAGAAGCAGTCTTCCCTTCCTTCTTCTTGGGCTTCTTGTCGCCTGCGCTGCTGTCATGGCCAGCTTCAGTGCTTTCGCCAGCGGTTCCAGCAGCGGTAGTCTTCGCTTCCCGCCGCGTTGGAACAGAAGGCTTGGTCAATCGCGAGTGCTCAGTGACCGACGACGACCCGAAAGCTGTCGCTTTGGTGGATGCAGCAGCGCTCGCTTTTCCCGCAGACACTCGACTGGCGGCGTGTCCGTGCTTGCTGGCGCCAATTCGGACAGTCGGACCGATTGGAACGCCGTGGTCCTTCACGGCCGAGCGCTCCAGCTTGAGTTCACCCGCTTCTTTCCGATCCTCCCCGGTCTCCGTGGACTTCTGGTCTTCATTCGAACGGACACTCCTACTCGCCTGGTTCTGGTGAAACAGCTCCTTCAGCGCCGCGAACTTGGACGCCAGGTCAAACGGCCCGCCTCCCTCCTCGGCGCCATCGTTCTCCGGTGCTTGGCATCGCCCATCCATGTCGTTCCCTTCGCGACCGTCACAGTCTCCTTCGCTGTCGTCTTCATCATGCTCGTAGAAGTCCAGCGCGCTGCGATCCGCAGACGACGGAATGGCTCCCAAACGCCTCGGCGCGAGCAACAGCAAGTCCGAGTCGCTCCGCGTGGCCGTCGACTCGCGTGAGCTCGAAGAAGACGACGCGAAGGACGACGCGCTAGACGACCGACTGGACCCGCGCGTGTGCAGCAGGCGCAGAGACGCCGCCGACCCGCGGCCGCTGAGCACCGGTAGCTCTTTGATACCCGACGCTGACCCGGCAAGTAGCTCGTCGCTGGTGGGAGCAGGCTCTTCGCTGACGGTGGCTTTGGGCGTCACCTTCCTGCTGCTTTTGCCGCTCTTCTGGCCGTCTTTAGTGTCGGCCCGGCCGCTTCGGGCTGCCGAGTTGTACTTGGCGTCGTGCTCGATGAACGCCGAGATGGTCGAAGCTGGGTGGAAGAGTCCGTCGGCCGCCGCGTTCAGGTCGAATGCGTCAAACATGGACCTACAGACCAGCGTCAAGAAGGCAAGCCCTGTCAGCACACCCGAGTCGATCACCAGATCGCGGAGAGGTCGAGCATGGCGCACGCTTCGTGGTCGCTTTCGGGACGCTGCTGCTGCTTGGGGTGCGACTGGAACGCGTCGAGGTTCTTGGCAGTGCAGTGCGCCTTATGTCGCTTGTCGACGGTTCCGCCAGACTGGTGGGAGGCATTGTTGTCGCTCTGTTGGCCCCCCTCCTCGCCCTTCCCACCGCTCGAGTCGGCGGCGTCCGCCTCACGACGGGCAGAGGTTGGCATCGTCTTCTTCTCTGCTCAGCCAGTCAGCGTGTGAGCACAAATGACGAGATTGCTTCGCGCCTCAACCGTCGGACGGGAAAGCAAGCCGACCAACTTCGCAGTTTGTTCTCGGCGCTCGGGTGCAGCTGGTTGTTCAGAGTCGAGCGCACGCTCGTGAGCCGCTTCTTGCGCGACGCCTCGGCCTTGGACCTGTGCGCGAGCCCGCAACGTCAGTCGACACGAGTATATGAGCGCCACATCCCAGCGAGTGCCACGCACATGAGCAGAGACGAGAGCTTGGTGTTCTTCTTCGGGTCCGCCCAGTTGTACTCCATGCTTGCCGCGGTGCAGCGGGTTCCGGCCGCCTTTGACCACCCGCGCCGCCGACTTGTCTGCCTTGGAGCTGAGGGCCTCCAGCTTTCGTTTCGCGGTCGAAACGCGTGACGCAAATGCGGCGACAACCTATAAATATCGAGAGAAGGCAGGGTGCTCAGCAGTCCCCAAGGCGCGTCAGCAGCACAGCCACGCGTTGATGGATCGATCTTGGAGGCAGCGGGCAAGCGAGCTCGGTTCAAGACTGCAGACAGCTCTATTTTCACGATTGCGTCCACCAAAACGCCGACAGCGACAGAGATCCCAACAAGCGGCCACCGCAGCTCTCTCACACCTTGATCGTCGCCTTGATCACAGCTCGGTGGCCACCGCCTCCTCGGTCGCATCAGCTGGAGCAGCGTCCTCTGTGTCGGAAATCACCACTTCTTGAGTCGATGCCTGGGTCGGTGCCTCGGTCGGTGCATCAGTCGTCGAGCCGGGAACAGCCGCGGTGGACGCCGGCGAGTTGCTGCTGGTGCTACTGCTACGACTGGTGCTAGCGCTTCGGTTTCCGCCGGCATCACTAACGGGCTTCTCGCCGGCGATCCGCGCCTGACTCCAGTCGGGAATGACACCGTTGTAGCCATAATTGAAAAACAGCTCGTCATCCTCGGCAATGTCTTCCAATGCGTAGATGCCGATGCGATGACTCCCGTTCACGAACATGATGCGCGCAAAGCACTTGGGCGTCTTCGAGTCGTGGTTGGCGAACTTGCTCTTGTTGCCCTTGCGCGTCGCGTCCACGACCGAGTCCTCGTTCAGGTCGAACAGGAAGCTCACGGTCGACTTATCGTACACGTTGCCGCGCCGCTCCGCCTCGTCCTGCGACAGCAGTGAGCCCGTGTACTCATAAATAAACGAGCCCTTGGGGATCGACTCGCGCGCGAACGCTCCCCATCCGTGCGTGTCCGACGGTGCGATCGCGATGCGCGCGAACTTGCCGCGCAGAATGTTGACATTCCCGCACATCTTGCCCTCGGGAACGCTCACCTTGCGGCTCCCGGATGACAACTCCTGAGCGACCACGCCGCTCGCCAGCACAACCGGCAGCTCGCAGGCGCCGCACGACAGGCACACGTCCGGATCACACTCGCGCAGGGAAAAGAAGCACGGGCACGCCTCCGTGCGGCACTCACCGGGGCCACAGCGACAGCCCGGGAAGCGGTTTGCGCAGTCTCGCGAGCAGCTGCAAGCCTTGTCGCAAAAGTGGTCGCGACGCATGCAGGAGCAGCCCGCCGAGTTGCACGACGCGCCTGCGTGGTCGCACGGCACGTACTCGTGGTTCGCCCCGCGGTCGCGCATGCGCTGCTGCCGTGTGCGCCGCAGGTGGTCGTAGCTATTGCCCGCAACCCCTGAAGCGCGCTCGCGGCCGTGGTCCGAGCGCAGATTCGTGATCAGTTTGGCAATGGCAGCCTTCTCGTCGCTGCTGCCGCCATGGGGTTGCCGACGGTGAGTGCATGTGGCAACTTCAGCACAAGACTTGGTGGAGAGGACGCGCGCGATGGCGCACGGATTGTCGCCCAGCGTTAGCAGCAGCTTGTCCAGCAAAATCATCTCGGCCACTTGCCATCCGGTAGTGCTGTGACGGGCGGACTCGGCACCAGTGGCGGTGTTCCGGGCGTTCTTATAGCACGAGGCTCCGCAGGGCATCTCCTTCACGAGCAGTTGCGCACGGTCGTTTGCTGTGAGCAATCGGTACGCACCGTCCAGGCCAAGATACTCCGAGACGTCGGCATCCGGGTCCGAACGCGACCGGGGTTGTGCAGCCTTCTTGCGCTCGCGCGGACGCTGCGAAAGCAACCTGGTTGATGCCTTCGTGCTCGCAGCTGTCTGCGAACGTTGTGAGCGGCGGATTTGCGGGCTCTGCAACGCGTCCGCCATTGACGTCGCATCGTCTGGAGAGTCTCCGTCGACATCTTCTGCTCGCTCATTTTTCACATTTGATGTGTCCGTCATGGCGGCGTCAGAGGTGCCAACGACAGCGTGCTCGTCGTGGCTCTCCGCCTTGACAGCACCCGCATCCTCCATCGGCTCGTCGAGACGGGAGTCGCTGGAGGACGACGACACTGGCAACGACGATGGCAGTTCGTCGCTCGCGGCATCTTCTATGACCGCAAGTCGGGCCAGCTTGCTGGCTGCTTTGACGTTTGGATACCTCGGATCAACGCGCGTAACTGGGCGTGGCTGATGGGTGCCATGGTTCCGGCAGTTGTAAACGAAGCACTGGCGGCAGAAGAACTCTCGGTACGACGCAGATAGCAGCGCGTCGTCGCCAGGCGCGACCGCAGACGCAGCCATAGCACTTGGTGACCGCAGACCCAGCGTCGCAGCCTCACCATCACACAAATGGTTGACAATAAACGGCCGTGCTGGTTGCCCCAGTCGTTTGCGAATGCCTTGCCGCTGGCTCCGCTGGTGTGTCATCATCAGCTTGTCGACAGTAGATGGAACCGCTCCTACACGCCGCGCGCGGTCTTGCGTGAGCTTCTCACGGAGTACACGGCGCTTCATCTCGGCAATGTCAGCAAGCGGCTGCTGCGAGAACCCAAGGCGCTTGACGACCTCCAGCGCCGCAGGGTTGCCGTCGCATTGTGCGTTCACATACCGCAGAATGCACTCGTTGGCCTCGTCATCGCAGCCCACCAGCGTCTCCTTGCGGGGGCCAGCGACGCCCTCGAACTGGGAGATATCCACCTTGGACTGGTCCCGGGTTCCCGCCGCAAAGAACGGCACATACCGCATGATCGGGTCGTCGTCGACGCGGTGCGTTCCGCGCGTGACGATGCAGGTCGTGGACTTGCGCGTGGGTGCGATCACGCTCAGATAGTTGACGCTCTCCACGAGCACAAGCCGGCCGGCGTGCGTGTTGTCTCCCCGCCCCTGTCGGAACTGCAGCGGCGCCTCGTCCGCGCTGTTGACCGGGAACTCGTCGTTCTGGAGCAACTTGCGCGCCGCAACCTTTTCCAGTCGGGAGACTTCGAGCTGTGCGGCTGGAGTGTTCTCTACATCCCACGAGCGCACATCAGTGTCAGGCCCGGCCCTTTATGCAGACGGCGCAGTGATAGACCACGCACCGGTGAGGAACATGGCACGCTGGCGGTGCGACGGCAGGTCCGCAAAGTACGCCGCGATCTGAGCGCGCGCGTTGGCGATGGCGGCTCGGGCACGCTCACTCTGGCACTTCCTAATGACCGGCCTCACCTCCTCCACGAGCTGTGCGACGCGCTCTTCTAGCTGCGCAAGCCCCCGCGCCTGTCGGACGCCACCACAGCCACTGAGTCCTCACCCGGTTCCACCCGCCACGCGTCAACATACACACACCTCGCCGATGGACCCGGAGCTCGTGGTGATCGGAGGCATCGAAGGCTCGGTCAGCGGCAGCGCGCACTTGCGGCTCAGGTCTCCGTCGAAGAAGGCGAGCGGCCGGTCCATCGCGGGCGCGAATGGAGGCGGCACGTCCTCGTGGTCCGGCAACACGTTGGCGGGGGCGGCGGGGAGCTTGACGCGCCTCCAAGCCGTCGAGTGCAGCAACGAGTCCTGAATGGCGTCCTCGTTGCTGGCGAAACGGCGCTTCTTGGTCTTCTTGGGCGACTCGTCGTCGTCGCCGAGGTCGAGGACACTCGCGCCGACGCGCAGCGGGGCGTCCCGGCCGCGGTTGTCGGGCGAGCGCGGGCTCATGGCGCGCCGCAGCGCCTGTCGCTGGCTGCGCCGCGCCTCCGCGCGCGTCTTCTTGCTGCTCTTGGCGGGCGCCGCGCTGGCCGGCGCCTTGTCCTTGCCGCCCAGGCGCTTGTCGCGCGCGAGGGACGCCATCTCGCGCTCCTGCGCCATCACCTCGGCGAACAGCACGCGCTGCTGCGACCGCCGCGGCGCCAGGCGCTGTGCGATCCCCTCCTGTGCCTGCTGCTCCTCCTGCTCGTCCGCGCCAGCGCGCAGACGCTTGGCCGCCTGTCTCCGCGTCGCTCTCTCCATGTCCACGTCCGCGGCCGCCATCCCGCAGTCCGCTCGCTCGCCGGCCGGCGCCGGGGGAGAGGGCGGCGAGGCAGCGCCGGGCTGCAGGCAGGCGCGCGTCTCGTGCTCGGGGCGGCAAGCAGCGGGTCGGCCGCCGCGCGCTTGCTGCTTCCCTTCCGGCCGCTAACTTTGGATTTAGATGGCGCGCGCAGGTTTCCCGCCCACCCACGCAGGGTAAAAACCTCCGTGAACCAATATTGTTGTGGTGTGCAGCCTGCGTGTGATCGTTCAGCTGCGTGGACAGGGCTTTGACGGCGAGTTTGCGCTCTGCGTCGTTGTCTGAATCCGGCGCGCGAGCCGTGACTCACGGTGAACAGGTTTTCAAATGTATTTTGGAAGGTACTGCGTCCGGTACAAACCGGTAGACTGTCGGTCGAATGTGAGCTCCCCGAACGGGCACGGCAACAATCCATCCCATGATGGCGCTGCGCCGACTCCCCTCCCGGCGGCTGCTGCTGCGCGGCGCGCGGGCCCTGAGCGCGGCCGCGGCGTCCTCCTCGTCCTCCTCGGCGTCCTCCTCGGCGCTGCAGCTCGTGTCGGGCGCCTTCGCGCTGCCGCACCCGCAGAAGCGCGCCACGGGCGGCGAGGACGCGTGGTTCGTGCGCGGCGACACGGTGGGCGTGGCCGACGGCGTCGGCGGCTGGGCGCGCAAGGGCGTCGACGCAGGCGAGTACTCGCGCTCGCTCATGCGCGCCGCCGCCGCTGCCGTGCCCGCGCTGGCCGAGCTCACGCCCGACGGCCGCGTCTCGCGCCAGCCCACGCCGCTCGAGCTGCTTACGTACGCGCACCGCTCCGCCACCGTGCGTCCCCCCTCCCTCCCTCCTCCTCCTCCTCCTCCTCTCTCTCCTTCCCTATCACGTCTGCAGCCTGCTCACCTGCTTGCTATGGCCCTCCAGTGCGCCGGCAGCTCCACGGCGTGCATCGTGCAGCTCCACGGTGAGGACCCCAGGCGCTGAGTCGCTTGCTGCTGTTGCTGCTGCTACTGACGGTGGCTGATTATGCTGGGCAGAGGCGGCGCTGCGAGCCATCAACCTGGGTGACTCGGGCTTCCTGGTGTGCCGCCTGCTGCCGGGAGGCGCCGCGCGCTCGTGGCAGGTCGTGTACGAGTCGCCCAACCAGTGCCACTACTTCAACTGCCCCTACCAGCTCGGCCACGGCAACGGCGACCAGGTGGGGACCAAGGCGCGATTTGTCTCCTGGTGGTCCTCCGATATCTGACGGACGTGCTGTGTGTGGTGCGGGACGTACAGCCGGCGCACGGACAGCTGATCGACGTGGAGACGCAGGAGGGCGACGTGGTGCTCCTGGGCACCGACGGCCTGTGCGTCTCGGCTGGTGACTGGTCATGAAGAATCCCACCGTCTGACTGACTGGTGGTGCCCGCAGGTTCGACAACCTGTTCCCTAGCCAGATCGCGGCGCTGCTGGACAGCGTGTGGCCCGCGGACCCCGAGATCTCGCCCGCGAGCATGGAGAAGGTGGCGTCCTGCGTGGCCCACACGGCGCACAAGGCGGCCAAGAACACCAAGACGCGGTCGCCCTTCGCGCTCGCGGCCGAGCGCGCCGGCTACCAGTACCTCGGCGGCAAGATGGACGACATCACGGTCGTGGCCAGCCTCGTGGCCGCCGCGTAGCCGGGAGCATGCAGCGCTAGAGCTAGAGCATGTAGTGCATGGCATTACGGACGGAGGCGAGAGGCGCCTGCATAGGTAGAGCGAGCGTAGAGGGAGGCGAGTGGAGACGAATGGACTGGTGAAGTTTGGCGGGACATCCGGTGGCAAGATATGGCCCGAGGAGCTCCGGTAAAATACGTTGGGTGTGGACGAGCTGCGGACGGACGACGAGGATGCCATTTACCCGCGCGCTCTCTGTTGATTGATACCATCCAGTCGAGTAGTCGAGCCCCACCCGCAGAATGATATCGTGCGGATGGCTTCAACTTGGCCCAGTGTGCAGGCGAATGTTTCGGGCGTGCCGCTTGGACCCGGTAGTTTACAGGCTTCCTTGGCACCATGCGAAACTCGTCGGCCCACTGTCAGTCGCGCGGCTTTTGCGAGCGGCTGGCCGATACTTTACTTCATACATTCGGGTCGAAAGGACGCGTCTTCGCGCATCGTGGAAAGGAAAGGAAGCGCGAGTGACTTGCGCTCCGTATGGCCGTTTCTCTTGTCCGATTCAGGGACGGACCAGCCGACGGGAAAGGGCTCGGGGACGCGTAGATTACCGCGTAAACTACGTACCCTCACAGAATGACTGAACTTCCATGGTAGTTTACCGTGTCAGCGTGACGAGTCGGAAGCTTTCCGTCGTGCGTGTCGTCGTCAATTCAACGATGCACAGTAGTCGCGCCAGCGGACGGTATTTTACTCGATGCGTCCGCCTCGGTGGACCGGCTTCTTTCCGCTCGCTCGCTCTCTCTCTCCCCGACCCCCGGCCCCCCGCGGTGGTGTGTTCGTGCGGCATTACGGGCGGCGGCGGCTGTTCTCCCGCGGCGCGGGCGCCCTCTACACTCGTAGGTTTCCAACGCAGCGCCGAAGGCCATAAATCTCTCGAGAGACCCGACCGGGGGAGCGTGCGGACGGCCAGTCCGCTCTTCTTTCTCGGTACATTTCGACTTGCAGACGCGCGCGGGCCCGAGCGGAGCACGCGGCGCCATCTTTCCGACGCGGCGGACCGACCCCGGGACGCGCACAGGTTTTTTATCGGCGGCCGGCCCTCCCCCCACCCGCGCCACCACACCACACGCGGCCAGCAACCCGTAAACTACCGCCCCTTATGCGGACGCGGATGCGAACGGCCCTCGCGGCCCTCGCGGCGCTCGCCGGCGCGGCCGCAGCTATCGGTGCGTACACTACCTCTC
>JAADYB010000369.1:0-23011 GCA_023338075.1 Phytopythium litorale
AGGAGGAGAGGGTGAAGGACGAAGGACCGAGCCTGCTGGAGCAGGAGCTCGCGACCTCGCTGCTGCGCGACGCCGTGCGCATCCAGCAGTTCTCGCTCGTCAACGTCCAGTCGGCCGTGTCGGGTTATGTGGTGAGGATGTTTCTCCGTTATGTCGTCGTTGTTGTCTCGAGTCGTGTGGTATGTGAGGACTCACACTTCTACGCGCGTGTACAGAGCGTCCAGGACGCCATCCCGCACGAGATGACCGTCTCGCTGAGCAAGGACCAGCAGCAGCGACGCGATACGTTGATCCAGATCAAGCCTCGCAAGCTCCGTCTCGGCATAAAGTATCTAGCGGAGCGTACACAGTTCCTCGACCCGTTCCGGCCGTTCGCTGAGACGTCGCGCTTCCTGCTCGATTCGGGCGACTACTGCGTGCTTCGAGTGGACATGACGCCCATCGACGCTCCAGGAGTGACCGTGCGCCAGGTCTTTGACGGCTTACTGGGATACTTTTCGAGCATGGAGATGCGAGTGACGGACGTGCTGGGAGACATCACTACTTGTGACGAGACGAACTATGGCGTCGACGGGATCCAGCAGGTCCGCTGCGTCTCTCGCTCAGCGTGCGGAGTCGACCTCGAGTCGAATTCCGTCATGAGCTGGGAGTTCACTGAGAGCAGTGCCGAGTACGCGGACGGTGGACCGTTCGCGGTCGTCACAGCCGACTCCGTCGATCAAGACGATCTGCATCCGTACAGCCCTCACGAGCGAGTTCGACAAGACACCACGTCCGTGATAACGGTGCGGTCCCACACAAGACAGCGGCAGAACTCCATCACCGGCGCAATGGAGGAGGAGCGAGTGGTAGTGTTGACGCGCTCGTGCTTCCTGAAGCTCTACCGCACCGAGATTGCCATGCCATCACTGGTGCAGCACCAACTGAGAGAGCAGCTCGGCAAGTGGGGCGATGTCATGCTCAGCTCTGTCATCGAGCACGTTCACACTCGTCAGCACGTCTAGTCCGCTACATGGCACAGCAAGCAACAACTTTCGAGTGCTTCGCTGTCGAAAAGGACATGAAGGTGGTCATGGAGTGTCCCCAACTCGCACAGCTGCAGTTGGCTCGAGACATCATCCTGCATTTAAGCGAGTGAGGCGGGCCGGATAAATACTCCTTGTCTTGGCGCGAGCTGCGCTGCGTCTACTTCAAAAGCTAATGGAGGCTTCTGTCTCCGTTGTGAGACGAGTAGGCAAGCGACTGGCGGATCGAGTCGAGCATGATCTCCCCCCAGCGACCCATGTTGTCTCGTAGTCGGTGCAGCGTGCCGTTGGCGATCGGGAGGTGCGTGTGGTGGAACTTCCACACTGCCCAACGCCGAAGAATGACGACCAACTCCTTCCCATCGTGGTCATGGCCGCTTCCAGCTCCGAAGTGGACTTCTCCGGCACGCGGCGGGTTGACGTGTCGATCGACGTATAGAGGCGTGATCGTTATGATCGACGTGCCGTCTCGCCGAACGCGCTCCTGCGGCCGATAGGGATACAGATCGTCGTCGTCAACGTAGTCGCCGACGATGATCGCCTGCTCCTCCTGCGCGTAGTACTCGGTGAACATGACGGCGTTCGACTCGATCAGACTGCCGTCCGCGTTCTTGGACACCAGCCGCGCCTGCATGAGACTCGCTTCGCCATGGTCGTCGTCCTCGCGGATCGTGATGTTGCCCGAGATCTCGGAGATGATGATCTCGATGTTTGCGATGGACCGCTGCAGCGCATTGAACACCGCTTGGATACTTGGGACGCCCGAGAGCGGCACAATCTCCAGCCGTGAGATGCAAAAGTCGCCCTCGGTCGTGTTGAAGCGCTGCTCTTCGCAGTAGGCCGCGTGAGGGTCCAGGTGTCGGCTGCGCTCGGCCATGAACCGCCATCCCTCGCGGAACTTGTGCACCTTCATCGCCATCAGCGCTCGGTGGCGCTCCGCACGGTCCCGCCCAAGCACGATCGGCGTCTTGGTCGGGTACACCCGGGAAATGTTCTGTTGCTGTATGATCAGTGGCACGAGGTGGGATTCCGTCAGTGCCGCAGTGGGCTGGAGCTGCAAGAGCAAAGGAGACGCACCATGTAGCCGGAGAGGAGGCTCTGCACGCGGGCAAACGCGACGTGGTGCTCCTCGATGGACTCGCGCAGCACCATGTTGGCGTTTTGCTGGCGCGCGACCGACTTGGCGGTCTCTCCTTTCTCGACGAGCGCCTGGAACTTGAGCTCGTCGAGCTTGGCCTGCAGGACCTCGAGCTGCGTGAGCAGCGCCTGCTTCTCCTCCTTGCGCACCGTGTGCGTGGGCTTGCGCTTCTTGAACTGCCGCTTCTTCTTGGGCTTGGCCTCCTCCTCTGCCGGCGCGTCCATCTTGGCTGCGAGTTGCTGGCGCTCCGAGACCGGAGCGGACCGCGTTCGCAGCAGCCGTGGAGAAGCACCTGGCGGGTGGCGACCGCCGTCGTGCGCGGCGCTCGCCATGGCGCGCAACGCATGCTGCGCCGCCTCCTCCTTGACGCTCAAGTGCTCGTCCACGTCGTGCGCGCTGCCGTTGCTCTCGTCCGCCGTGTCCTCCTCGTCCATCTCTTCGCCGTCGTCGTCATCGTCGCCCGACGTGCGCACCGACGCGTCCGCGCGCGGCGGCGGCGACGGCCACGCGCTCGCGCCCGGCGGGTTCCACACGTGCAGCGCGCGCGCAGGCGTCGCCAGCATGTCCATCGATCAACGCGGTGGGACGCGGCAGCAGCAGCAGCAGCAGCAGCAGCAAGAGGAGGAGCTGGACACGTCGACGCTCGCCGAGGTGGACGGACGGGCAGTCGCTTGGATGCTGGTGGTGAATTCCCGAGTGCCACTCATACTGAATCGAAGAGAACGCGGAGGTCGACTGAAGAGATCTGGATGGATGATTTTGATCATATTACCGGATGGATTGTATTATGAGGGTAAAAAAGCTGTTGTTGTGAATAAAGCGACCTCAAGTTAGGTAACCGAATGTGATTGCGCAGGTCTTGAGACGAGAGCTGAGTGGGCGGCGTAATCGCTTGCACAGACGCTCAAAAGTCGGCAAGTAATAACCGATCCGGATTACTCGCCATCCAATACAAACCCCTTGACAAAAGATAAATGCATTCATCATTGTATTAACTATTTGCAAGTTTAAGCCTAGAGTTGCTGTGATATGTAGTATCAATATAAATGATTTTATTGTTTGTTTAATTATCAGCAGCCTGACAATAATTGATCAACCAGTTTCAAACGAATTTCCAACAGCTGCGCCATGTCAGCGTCGTCGACCGACGTGATGCGCGTCATGATGACGGTCCGCGTGCTCGAGGGCGATCGCCACCACGGCGCCATGCGACGAGAGACAAGCGCCGCGTTTCCTGAAGAAGACTGAGCGCAGCCGGCAGTCGTCACGCACCGCCGTCGTGGACGCTCGAAGAGCACCGCAGAGCGCAACAGGAGACACGAGGAGCGAGCATGAAGCGACCGGACGGCGGCGCTCGCGCCGAGAGCAAGCCCATCAAGGCGCGCAAGTGCACGAACGCGGCGCGCAAGGAGGAGATCGCGGCGCTGGCTAGCGAGATGGAGACGCTGCAGGCCGAGCTGGCGGTGCTGCGCAACCGCGCGCTGTTCGAGGACTCAGAGGCGGTGGACCAGGACGGAGAGGACCGATGTCGGAGACGAGAGGCCGCGCCGCGCGCCAAGGGCGAGCTCACCAACGCGCTGCTGCGGCAGGCCATCCGCAAGCAGCAGCTGTCGGTCACGAGCCTGCAAGGCGCGCTCTCGGGCTACCTGGTACGTCAGTCGGATACCCCGCTGGATGTTGGAGAGTGGCTAACACAAAGGTGACAGAGCCGGCAGGAGCTGAGCCCGATCAAGTCGGTCATCCGACTCGGACGCGACCACGCCGGCCGGCAGGAGGCACTGGAGGCGATCAAGGTGCGGCAGATGGCGGATGCGCGGCGATTCATCCTCGAGCGCAGCCGTGGGCTGGACGAGCTCAAGTCGTACAAGGAGGAGGAGCGGTTCGAGTCGGACGCGCACGACTTCCACGTGGTGCAGTTCGACGTGACACCCTTCTACCGCGCGGCCAGCGTGCGCTCCATCTTCGACAACGTGCTGTTCGTGGCCATGAACGCCGAGATCAGCATCTCCGAGACGCTCGACAACATCACGATCCGCGAGAATGACGACCACAGCTTCCAGGAGTACGGCAAGGGCATCGTCTACCACCGGCTCGCGTCCATCGGCAGTCAGGGCGTGATGGTCGAGTCGAGCAACGTCGTCTTCTACGACTACGACCAGGAAAGCTTCGGTGGACTCGGCAGCGCATTGCTCGTGGTCGAGCCTGTGGACGAAGACGAGCTGCACCCGTACCTACCGACCGAGCGCCAGCGGCGAGACACCAGCGCCGTAGTCCTCATCACGCCGCATCGCCGCGTGGTGCACCGTACAGACAGTGAAGGCAAGCAGGTCGACGAAGCAGAACTCGTAGTCACGCTCAAGCGCTGGGCACTGTCGACGCTGCACAAACCGACCATGGCGATCGCACCCGACGTGCACCAGAGGCTCGTCGACGACACGGGGCAGTGGATGACCCAGATGATTGCGGCCATCCGCCACCAGCTCTCCGTCTACAGCTTGTCGTAAGTTTAGGAGAACAAGGTTCAACGTTGCAAAGACAAGGTGGGGGAATGGAATGTTCGACGCCATCTCGCACGCGAAAGCGACAAGCTTGCGCGGACCGGAAGCAGTCCGGAGTGATCAGGACGCTGTCCCATCGGTGGCTCGCACATCGCCACTGTCAGCTTGTCGATTTAGCACCCGTGACTGGCTGGCAGTGCCGCTGCGAGCACAAAGCCGACAGCGGGTCGTCGATGCTGAATGCGCGCGGCCTCATCAGTCGACGTCAAGCTACCGAAATTCACCATCTAGGAGCTGGTGCATGGAGTGCGGCGCACAAATCCATTCGCGAACGAGCGAGATCGGCGCATGTCCTCGCAGCAACGCTGTCTCTGACCGGCAGAGGCACCGAAAGCTGGCGGTGACGCGCCGAGCGAGTGGCTGTGAGTGAGGCGGGGCCACCTGCAGAGAACAGGAGAGTGGCATGCACCCGACGTCCGTCCGCCGGCTCCATGGTCGTCAGCGCCTTGCCATGCGTTTGATCTGTCGGTCGGCGCGTCATGGATGACTCTGCTAAGTCGACGTCTCACCACTCTCGCCACTGACAAACCTCTGTTGTCGCGAGCAGCTCCGTTGACATATAGTCTTATGTCGACATCAATCAGTCGATATAATACAGTATGATGACTTTACCAGCTCTGAATACGCCACCAAGTCTCACTTGGCATCGTCTCACCAACACGACTGACTCGCGTGTATTACGGCGACGCTCCAAGGCCCTCGGTGAGCGGCGGACGACAGCGGAATGACCGGTAACGAGCGCATTTTCCCTTCTCGCGACGCTCGCTTCAGCAGTCCGTCGCTCGGCATCCCGCAGCGCATCGCGGCGTCCTCCTCGTCGTCCTCCGCGGCCGCTGACCGGCGCCTCTCGCCGCGCAGTCTGCTGGCCAACTCGCTGCTCCCGGCGCAGCACCACGCCCACACCAGTCGCGCGATGGACCACGGAGCGGCCATGCTCGCGCCGGTGCCGTTCACGAGCGGTTATAACCCTCTCCAGGGCTTCCAGTCGTTCTCCGTGCCATACGAGCGTGCGCGATACGAAGAGGAGCCGGTCAAGCAGCCCGCCAGTACGCATGACAGCGTCAGCGACGACGGGGAGAGCAGCGCCGACCTGCACGCGGCGACATACTCGGGAGATGAAGGAGACGACGACGCGATCAAGCAAGAGCCGGGCTCTGCGTCGAAGAAGCGGAGGCGAGAGCGCAAAGAGCGCAAGCCCACGCACCTGGTGCGGCGGGAAGAGAAGCTGACGCTCGAGGCGGAGATCGCCGCGCTCCAGGAGCAGCTTGAGAGCCTCAAGACACAGGCGCTGGTCAATAAGTCGCTGCACGTGAGGCACAAGACGCAAGCGCCAGTCATGAACCGCATCCTGCGCGAAACGGTGCAGTCGCGCCAGCTCGCGCTCGCAGACGTCCAGGGCATGGTCTCCAGCTACGTGGTAAGTGCTCGATCTCCTCACAAAGTATGGCTATCCCTGTGGTGTATCAGCGTCACTCACTCGCTTGCTATCATGTGGCTCATGCAGCGCAAGCAACACGACATCAGTCCGATCAACACGCTGATCCGGTTAGGGCGTGACCGGACAGAGAGGCACGCGCAGCTCGTTGCACTCAAGAGCAAGCACCTCGAGGCAGCCAAGCGGTTCTTCGAGCATCGTTGCCGCGGACTGGACCTCACCAAGCAATACTACGAGGTCGAGCGGTTCGAGACGGACCGTGGCGACTACTGCTCGATCCAGTTCGACGTGACGCAGTTCTACGGCCCGGCGAGTGTACGTGCCGTGTTCGACGCCGTGCTCCAGCACCTCTACAACGTGGAGATCAGCATCTCGGAGATGCTGGGCACCATCACCATCCGCGAGGACGACGACAGCGGCGCTGATGGGGTACAGCAATACCGACTCGTGTCATCCAACTCACACAGCCCGCCGATTGAGACCAATTCGATCCAGTTCTCACACTTCCAGGAGGCTTCCACAGCGACTGGCGGGTACGAGTCGGGCTTCATCTGCGGTGACTTTGTGGACGAAGACGATCTGTATCCATATCGGCCCAGCGAGCGGCTCCGGAAAGACGTCTCTGCAGTGATCGAGGTCATCCGACTGCCACTGCCGCACCGTCCGGGGGTGAGCACTGGCAGGAAGGGCGAGGAGTTCGTCGTTGTCACCAAGCGCTGGTCCATGGTCAAGCTGCACCACTCGGAGCTGCCAATGTCTCGCAAGTTGGTGCAGCAGACGCGTGACGAGATGGGTCGCTGGGCCGACGAGGTTATTCGCTCCATGGAGCACACGCTGGCAAGATAGCGCATCTCGGGTAATACCACTTGGATCGGTGCAGAGTTGCGAGGGATCCACACACAATGCCCTTGTTGTTGTATCGTCTGAACTACAACCCCGCTGAGAATGCCGCGTCAACACTCTGCTGGATGCTCCCGAGGATCCCGTCCATGCCGCACATCAATTCGCTCTGCAACGCCTCCATTTCTCGCTTGGAAACCTGGCGGTGCGCAAGTTGAGGCTTGTGAAGCTTCTCAAACATCCATCGTGTCAGAACGACCAGGTTCTCGCCGTCGCCGCTGGCGTCGCTTTCGGAACCAGCGGACCGCGGCGGCTGGTATGTTGACACCTCCATCACGACCGTCAGATCCTTGCGGATGCGTTCGCTCAGTTGATAAGGGTGAAGGTCGTCGCGGTCGACAAACTCGCTCGTGATGAGCGCGAACTCCCCGCTCTGCTTCGTGTCCGCGCCATCTGAACGCTCGTAGAACATGACGGCGTTCTTCTCAACCTGCAGCTCGTTGGTTGACATCGTGACCAACCGATGGTGGAGTACGCCGGTGTGGTCGCTGAAAACGTGGTCGTCGTTCTCGCGCACGGTAAGCGCGCCATTCATCTCGGTCAGACTGATCTCCGCGTTCAGAATGAAAAACATGATCCCATCGAAGACAGCCTTGGCCGAGGTCTTGCTGTACGTAGTCACGTCGAGACGCACACCACAAGTGTCTCCTTCGCGTGTCCAGAACCGATTCTCCTCCCAACTCTCCCGCCCGGGCGTCATGTGCTGCGTCCTCGCAGCTAGGAACCGCCGCGCTTCCTCCAGCTTGAGTGATCTTAGGGACAGGAGTGCTTCTCGGCGTTGGTCCAAGTCCTTCGTGAGATGGATGTAGGTGTTAAGCGGCGGAGTCGACTGTCCATTCTGGTAGAGCAAACAAATGCCATGAGCTTTGAGCATGCAGGAGCAGGGAGCAATCCCCAAGAACAGCACGGACCGCAAACTCCGTCATGACGGACTGGACTCTCGCGAGGACGTGCTGCTGCTCGCTCACAGCTTCTCTCATCCGCGCGTTCTCGAGGCTCACAACGTTGACGCCGGCCGGTTTGCCAGCACAAGCTTCTCGCAGCTGCCGCGCGCGCTCCTCCAGCTCGGCGATCTCGCGCTCAAGCTGGTCCCGCTCCTCCTGCACACAAACAGTCACAGTGGTCATGAGCGTCATCGTCAGAGCGGTCTCCATGGCGGTGTGGCTCACCCGACGCGCGACGTAGGTGTATTTCTTTCTCTTGAGCGCCTCGGCGTCGCTCGAGTCTCCAATCGCTCCACGCGGACCACACTGATCCTCGCCGCTTCTCCGCCGCTTGCTGGGGTCTTCAACCCGCTTGCGAACGTCCTCCGCAGTCGACGACGATGGAGCGACAGCACCGACGGTGAACGAGTCGAGTAGCGAGAGCACCACGGCGCTCGTTGGCGGCGGCCTCAGCGCCAGGAACGGCACCGGCGGGCCACTGAAGCCTGCCACCGGGTGGCGGAAGTACATGACTGGCGCCACGGCCGGCGCGATACTCTGCACGCCATGGCGTCCGCTTCTCTCGGCCGTCTCCATCTCCTCACGAGTCGTCATGATGGTCTCACTGACAAAGTGATTGTGAAGTGTTTCGAGATCCTCTGGATTTTACAAAGCATACATTTTCCAATATCAAGGCCATTGTCGAGTGAGCTGCAACTGGCACTTAATCTCGTGCAGCATGTGGTCCAGTGCGCGCAGCATGAGCGTCTGGACCTGCTCCATGCCGTTCTCTGGCAGTGAGACGAGCGGCCGGTGCGCCTTGATGTGGTACCAGCGCGTGAGCACCACCACGACCGACGGCTTGGTGTCAGTGACTTGTCCACGGCCACTTTGTTGCTCCTCTCGAGGCGATCGAAGCGCGCGGAACCGAACGGCACCTGACAGATCGCACCGCACGCGTTCATGGGGGCGGTACGGATACGCATCGTCCTGGTCGATGTTTTCCATGGCCATCACAATGCATTCCGGTTCGTCACGGTCGGTGGAGACCTGACCCGTGAACCCGACCGTGTTCTTCTCGACTTGGATGCCCCTGTCGGCGGTAGTCGAGCAGAAGCGGTGGCTGGAGATGCCGTCCGCTGCGATCTCCTCGCCCTCGCGCGTCGTGATCGAGTCGGAGGCCACCGACATGACCACGTCGGCTTGCTGGAAGAACGATCGGAACGCGTGCTGCACTTCTTCGACGCTCGACACGTCCGCGAACACGGTGTTGTCCAGCCGGACGGCGTAGTAGTCACCCTCGGGCGAGCGGAATCGGGACTCCTCGCACGTGTCCTGGAACATGTCCATCATGCTCGTGCGCTCCACCAAGAACTGGTGCGCCGCGCGTATCTTGTGGTCGCGCATTCCCATGAGAATAAGTCGCCGTCGGTCCCAATCCGCAGGCAAGTGGACCGGTGTCGAGATCGGGCTCTGGTACATTCGGTTCTGTCCATCATCATCATCAGCAGCAGTTAGCGATAACAAGTAGTATGAAGGAGAACCAACAGCACCAAGACACAGACCGTGTAGCTGGAGAAGCAGCCCTGCATGCTCGCGAGCAGCATCTGCTGCGTGTGGAGCGCCGACTGCAGCTGAAGGTTGTCGAGAGCGCGCGCGCGCGTCACCTGCACCTCTTCCACCGACGGCGCGCCGACTTGGCGCCTCAGCTCGGCCACGCGCGCCTCCAGCCCGCTCAGCTCTTGCACCAGCGACGCCTTGCGCTCCTTCACACAGCCCGCAGGTGTTTGTCAGACTCGGCGCCAGCTTCGGGTTTCAAAATGGAGGTGATGCGCGAAATGACACCTTTTGCACAATGTGGCACGGCTTTTTGCGCTGCCGACGAGCAGCCGCTTTGCGTGGCGACTTCAGAATCGACGACACCGACTGCTCGGGGCCATGCGGGGCCGTCACCATTACCGGAGGAGGCGGAGAGGACGCCAAGGACGCCGCCATGGGAGCTCCGGTCTCGGAGGTCATCGTGAGTGATGTCGGGAGTGTGCGCTTTTCGAGGCAGGGGATGATCATTACCGTCATTCTTCAAGAGTGATGCATATAAACTGTAAAAACACATACCTTTCATAAATTGGATCACTTTGAACAGCGAGTAATCATTCGTCCTCAGTGCATGACGCTGGAATACGCTCTGTCAATGAGTAATCGTTTGGTGCCTTCAACCGACCTGTTCTGTTCCAACAAGATTGAGAACCCTCACGTCCTCATTAAACCATACTCCAACGAAGTTGATATCACCACCCTGTTGCACTAAACCGACCGTTCTCACCTCAAAACGAGTACAGAACTGAGCATTCCGAGGCAAACATCAAGTGTCCGACGGACTCGACACCCCTGCTGGACGCTCCGCGCGCGCCGCTCTCACGCCCATGCCCGCGCTCGACGGGCGCCGCCACGGCGCTTGGACTGCCACGGAGGTGGCTTCCAGCTCGCCCGCCACCTTCCGCGGCCTCCCGCGCGCTGAGAGTCCGTCTGGAGGCGGCGCAATGCCGTCTCCGCCGTCTTCGCGGCCCGTGCCGTCGCTCTTCCCGCGCGCCGCCTTCCCGCAGGACGACGAGGGCGCCACCGCGCGCGCAAAGTCGCCGACCACGGCGGTCGCGGCGGATAACCTGCTGTCGCTCATCCTGTCGGCCGCGCCGCCGAGGACCAGCGAGCGATTCGAAAGCCCGAGAGGCGAGTGGACTGCGCGCACGTCGGTCGACAACAGCGGGAACGGCTTTGTCGCGGCGCTGAGGGAGGAAGAGGAGGGAGAAGCGAGTGGCGACACGTCGGACGACCAGCCAAGCACCGTCGCGCAGCGTCAGCCGAGCAAGAAGCGGGCGTCCGGCGCGGTGGCGCGCTCAAGCGCAGGGGAGTCGGCCGACAAGCCGACGCCCAAGCGGCGGTACAAGAAGCCGACGTACATCGTGCGCCGCGTGAGTGGCTTCACAGGAGATGCTGCCATGTCTGGATGAGGTGCAGCAGACTCACCGTGCAGTGTGTGGACGACAATAGGAGAAGAAGGAGGTGCTGGAGGAGGAGCTGCGCGAGCTGAGCGCTGAGCTCGTGCGCTTGCGGAGAGAGAGCGGCATCCCGGACTGGTTCTTCCGGCAGAAGGAGCAGCTGGCGGACAAGTCGCTCGAGAACGTGCGTCTGCGCGAGGCCATGCACCAGCAGGACATGTACCTGGCGAACGCCAGCCGCCTCATGCTCGCCGAGTACATGGTACGCTTCGCTGTCACGGAGGGGAATCACGCGGTCTGCTCATACTGTGCGATGGTCTGCAGTCGATCCACTCGGAGAGCCCGATCAAAACGTTCATCCACCTGACACCGGACCTCAAGCTGCGGAGGAGTACGTTGATGGGGCTGAAGGACTTCAAGCTGCAGCAGGCCGACACGTTCGTGACGGAGAGTGCGCGGCTCATGCCCCGGGTCAAGCACTGGTGCCAAGAGTCCAAGTACGAGGCGGACAACGGAGACTTCTGCGCCATCAAGATGGACAACACGCCGTTCTACGGCGTCAAGTCGGTGCGGCAGGTGTTCGACGCGCTGCAGTTCTTCTTCCGCAACATGGAGATCAGCATCTCGGAGATGCTGGGCGACATTACCGTGCGGGAGGACGACGACGCACCCGACAACTCGCTGTCGAACCACCGACTCGTGTCGGTGATGTCCCACGGCGTCAAGGTCGAGAAGAACATTGTCAAGTTCTTCAAGTACATTGAACCTGAAGACGGAAGCGCGCCGTACGCCCTCGTCGCGACGGACGCCGTCGACATCGACGAAATGTACCCGTACCTCCCGGAGGAGCGCATGCGCATGGACATCAACGCGGCGATGAAGTTCACGGAGCACTTTGTGCGCAAGCCGAAGCGCTCGCGATCCTCGGCGGCTTCGGACTCTGCTTCACATCAAGAGCCCAGGAGAGGGAAGGAGAGCGGAGATCGTGCAAGTCCCAACGAAGCGGAGGAAGAGTACGAGTATGAGCGCGTGGTGGTGCTCACGCGCTTCTTCCGTGCCAAGCTGCACCACACTGAGATCGAGATGCCCCCGCACGTGCTGCAGGAGATTCGCCAGGGACTCGCGTGCTTCACGGACACGATGGTCAAGACCATGCACCGCATTATCTACGAGACCAAGCGAGGACTCGTCTAGACGGTTTTGTCTCGCAATGAGCATACGCACGGGTTATCAAGAACTTGCTACACTGCGGGGACGTCGTAGAGCGTCTGGTTCATGCTCTTGACGACGTTGTCCATGGGTTCGCTCAGCGATCGCCGAATGTCTTGCAGCACGAAGTCCGGGACGCGAACGGAGTCGTTGTGGTGCAGCTGGACGCGGAACCAGCGCGTAAAGACCACGACGAGTCGGCGGGAGGCGTTGGCACGAGGCTCCGAGCTCTCATAGAACGCGGACAGCTTCATGGCCACCGACATGTCCATCCGCAGCCGCTCGGACGGCACGTACGGGTACAGCTCGTCCTGGTTGACCGGCACGGCGGCCATGAGTGCGTAGGCCTCGTCCGGCCGCGCGCCGTCGTAGTGCTCCATGAACTTGACCGCGTTCTTCTCGAGCAGCACGCCGCTTGAGAGCACCGTGACGAGGCGGTGGGCCAGTACTGCCGTGTCCGAGAGGTTCAAGTCGACACTGTCGAGTCCGCTGTCCTCCCGCACCGTGAGCGCGTCCGTCAGCTCCGTGTTGGCGATCTCGAGGTTGAGGAAGTAGAACTTCATGGCGTCGAACACCTGCTTGACGCTCTCGACACCGCTGAAGCACGTCGTGTCGAGCTTGGAGAGCACGTAGTCGCCCTCGGGCGTCACCACGCCCGACTCCTCGTGGACCATCCCGGTCGTCAGCGGGTTCATCAGCCGCGCGCGCTCCGACAGGAACCGGTCCGCCCGCTGCAGCGCGACGGGCTTGAGCGCCATGACCGTCTCCGATCGCTCATCCAGCGCCTTGCCCAGGCGCACAAACCCTTCCAGCGGATTGCTCGCGCGCAGGTGGACGAACTCGGACAGCGCGACGTGCGCGCCAGCCACGAGCTCTTCCTGCCGCCGCAGCGCGTCCGCCAGCACGACGTTCTCCTCTGCGACGTGGCGCGTCGCGGTCAGTTCATTGGCGTCTGGAAGCCCCGCGCGCTTGCGGAGCAGGGCGGCGCGCGCCTCGAGCACTTCGAGCTCCTTGCGCAGCATCTCCTTCTCCTCCTGCGGCCGTCACTAGACCGTCAGCTCGGCGTGTGGCAGCTCATGGACACTGTAAGAACAGACGCACGCGAATCATGACGTGGCTCGGCTTGCGCGGCTTGGCAGCGCCCGCCGTGCGCGACCGCTTGGGCTTGCCGGCGTCGCCTCCGCTGCCGTCATCCGACGTGCTGCCTGCTTCCCGCGCGTCGCTGCCGCTGTGGCCGTCCACGCCGCGCTTCTTGGCCGCGGAGCCCGTACACGGGGCCGGGAACGCCTGCATGACCGAGAAGACGACCGAGTCGCCTGTCGTGCCTGTCAGCCGCGCCGCAGCAGCGTGCGCCGTCGCCATCTTCGTCGCCGACGCCACCGCTTCTTCCAGCGTTGTCAGCTTTCCAACTCACACAAAAAACCGACACGAATTCGCGGAGTAATGTATTATAAGAGCATCTATCTGACTCCTCTCCGCTTGGCATCTATATCAAATTATAGTGATATATGCATTTTATCGGTACACGAGCTGGCGCACGGTGCGCAGCATGACGTCTTCCCAGGTGCCGACGCCCTCGCGGAGCTCGTGCATGGCGCCAGGCGGCAGCGCGACGCTCGCCGTGTGCAGCCTGAGCAGACACACGCGCGTCACAACCACGACCGTCTCGCCCGGTGCTCCGCTGGCGTCTCCACCGACCGGCCGCTTTACCTCGCGCACGGTCAGCGCGCCAGTCACGTCGAGCCGCAGGCGCTCGGCCGCGCGGTACGGGAACAGCTCGTCCTTGTCGACAAAGTCGGCCGTGTACACGCCGTAGCCGCCATCACCCTCGCCGTCTGGGAAGTAGTCCGAGTACAGCACCTTGTTCATCTCGAGCTGGGCACCGCAGGGCAGGCTCGAGCGCAGTCGCAGCTGCGAGACGCCGCGACCGGCGCTGTCGTCGTCCTCGCGCACGGTCACGTCGCCCAGCGTCTCGGTCAGCCAGATCTCCATGTTGGCGAAGTAGTGGCCGAGCGCGTCGAAGACCGTGCGCGCGCTCGCCACGCCCTCGAACGGCGTCACGTCGAACCGCAGCGCGCACAGGTCGCCCTCGCGCGAGTCGAACCGCGAGTGCTCGGCGAACGACCGCAGCGGGTCCAGGAACCGCGCGCGCTCCCGCAGGAATTGCTCGCCCGCGTGCAGCCGCCGCAGCTTGAGCGCCGCCAGCGTCTCGCGGCGCTCGGCCGCATCCGTGCCGAGGTGGATCCACATCTCGAACGGCAAGTGGGTCTGCGCAGTCTGTCGGTGTCAAGACCGTCAGCATCACCCTCACACTGGCAGCGGACACGCTGCATGAGGAACGCACCACGAAGCTGGACAGCGCCGAGTGGACGCTCACGAGAGACGCGTCCTGCCTCCGCGTCGCCTCGAGCACGTCGTCAGCAGACAGCAATGCCCTGGGCTTCTTGTACTGCGGCTTGCTCTCGCTCGCAGCCGCCGCATGCTTCCGCTTGAGGCTCTCCAGCTCGGACGTCAGCGCCGCCAGGTCCTGCTCCAGCCGCCGCTTCTCCTCCTGCTCGTCACCGTCAGAGACCAAACTGGGAGCTGTGACGCGCTGCGGCGCCTCCGCACCTTGCGCACAGTGTACGTGGGCTTCTTCTTGCGCCTGGTCGTCACCGGGCGACGAGAGGGGGACGCGTCCTGGGCTTCCGCCGCCATGCTTGTCACTGCTCGTCCGCGGGATTTGCTCGGAAGCTCAACTGACCACTTTGACTCTCAGTTTGTATACTCGGGAGTAGCAGAGCAGGGCTCATGTCATTCTCAAGCAGCCCTACAATGACAGGCGATACCTCCCATTGCATGGCACTCGCCTTCAAACTATCGTCACGGTGCTAGTTGCCGGGGCCGCGAGCTTCGATTGTCCAGACCGCCTCGACGACGCCGTTCCGAAAGCCCACAATGAAGTCGTACATGTTGACGGTCGGGTCGCAGTGTCCAGGCGTCAGCAGAAGCCTCTGGTCGAGCGCGGGCATGGGGATCTCCGAGTCCCCCACAGGCACGAGAATCCCGTGCTCGTCGCCTCCAGGCTGGTACTCGAGCGGCGGCAGCGCGTTCGCGTCGATGGACGAGAACACCACCGGCGGGCCGGAGTCGAGCGACACGGCCTTCATGCCGGCGTCCACCACCGCGCGAGGAGCCGAAGAGTTGGTGCTCATGACGGTCGTCAGCACGAACAAGCTCTGCTCCCACTGACGCACTAGGAGGTCGCAAGCGTGAGTTCACTTGAGCATCAACCACAGTCTCCTGGAGAGAGAGCGTCCACGCACCGAACTCTCCGTCCTCGCCAAGGTTGCGAGCGTAGTCGGCGTCGTTGAACAAGTACGAGCCCGGCTGCACCTCGGTGAAGACGCCACTCGCAGCCTCCAGCAGGTACGTTCCGGTGCCTCCTCCAGTTACAACGTCGCAGTTGAGTCCGTTCTCCACGAACGCGTCGCGAACCAGGCGAGCTTTGTTGACGACGGAGCGGATGACGCTATCCTTGTCGCTGTACTTGCGGATGTGCTGCGCCGCCCCATGGTACGCCTGGATGCCCCGCAGCTCGAGTCCGGAGCTCGACGCGACACGCCGACCGAGCGCCACTGCGTCAGCGATCGAATCCACGCCGCAGCGGTTTTGGCCCACGTTCACGTCCACGAGCGCGCGGAAGACGATGCCGTTCGCCGTCGCGACTTGGGCTGCCTGCAGCACGGCGTCTTCGTTGTCAAACACGAGCGTGACGCTCGCGCCGCCGTGGACCAAGTGCGCCATGCGCTCAAATCGCGCGACGCCGACCACTTCGTTGCTCAGCAGCAGGTCCTTGACGCCTCCGGCGAACATGGCCTCAGCCTCGCCCACCTTCTGGCAGCACAACCCCGTCGCCTGATAGACGATGCGTCAGCAAACGCCACCGCTGGACGGACTGCCGTCAAGGATAGCATAACCACGTCGATACCTTGGATAGCTTGAGCTGCAGCTGACCGATCTCCGAGCTCTTGTGCGCCTTGGCGTGCGGGCGGATCGCCACGCCGGGCAAGTGCTGCAGCGACTTGGGCAGCGCCGCCAGATTCTTCTCCATCTGCCGTCGTCCCCAGTGCATCCACTGACGTGTCAGCAGCGTAGTTGTGCCATAAACAACGTACACAATAAACACCGAGCTTACCGCGTCCAGGTCGACGACCAGACAAGGCGTCTCGAGCGCGTGCAGCGCGTCGCCCACGTTCCCGGGCCGCCGCCGCGTCACCTGCGCGTCCAGCGGGAGATGCAGCCGCGCGCGGACCGCCGCAGCCGCCCCAAAGTGTCGACGCGCATGTCTCGCAGCGACAGCAGCCGCGCCTGCCGCTGCCAGCACCGCCAGCGCCGCACCAGCCGCCGCTGAAGACGAAGAACCCGCGCGCATCATGTCCGCCGCTCGTTCCGATTCCTCAATGGCGTTCTTGAAGACTGTCGAACTTATTTGGTGTGGTCTACGTCAAACCGTCCTTTTTGTTTGACTATTTTGATCAAATATAGTGTGGTCGACATGGATTGGTTCGCGTCGTTTCGCGTCCCACGACGGGGTCAATGGAGTCTGGATCACATTGCGCATTGGGCGGCGGTGCTGCTGCTTCTCTCGCTGCGGATTGCGCGGTGACCAGGCGGTGACCATGGAGATCAAGGCGACACCCGAGTCGTTGACGTGGCAGGACCGCGAGATCCGGTTCGACGTGCCGGCGGCGGCCATGCAGCTGCGCAAGGGCGAGGTGACGATCGACGCCATCAACTCGGTCGAGGACACCAAGGGAAACAACGGCGAGCGCGGGTCACTCGAGATCACTAACCTGCGGCTGCTCTGGGCGTCGCACAAGTCGGTGCGCACGAACCTGAGCATCGGCTACAGCTGCGTGCAGACTATCAAGATCCGCACGGCCACATCCAAGCTGCGCGGCAACACGCAGGCGCTGTACATCATGACCAAGTACGCCAACAGCCGCTTCGAGTTCATCTTCACGAGCCTCGTCAAGGCCAGTCCGCGGCTCTTCACGACCGTGCAGGCCGTTTTCCGGTCCTATGAGACCACCAAGCTGTACCGCGAGCTTAAGCTGCGCGGCGCCATCATCAAGGAGAAGGATCTGCTGCTGCTGCCGCATGAGCAGGTCTACACGCGGCTCAACGGCGTCTGGAACCTCTCGTCCGACCAGGGCAACCTTGGCACCTTCTTCGTCACCAACGTGCGCGTTGTTTGGCATGCCAACCTCGCTGAGAATTTCAACGTCAGCATCCCCTACATGCAGATCAACTCGGCGCGCATCCGGTCGTCCAAGTTCGGCCCCGCACTCGTCATCGAGACGTCCGTGGCCAGCGGAGGATACATCCTCGGCTTCCGCGTCGACCCGGAGGAGCGGCTGCACGAGCTCTTCAAGGAGATCCAGAGTCTGCACAGCGTCTTCTCCGCCAGCCCCATCTACGGCGTCGACTACGAGCTGGAGGACAAGCCAGCGGGACTGGAGGCGCTCAAGCAGCCGCGCACGATGGACGATGTCGAGATCGAGGAGGACCACGCGAGCTCCATGGACGCCTTCGCCGCCTACTACGCCGCTGTCAACAAGCACCAGGACCGCCCTCCCGTGTACAACCGCGACCTGGGGCTCGCGGTCGAGAGCTTGCCCGACGGCTTCAGCGTCAACGACCTCTGGTACGTCAACTAGACCGCGCAGCAGGGAGGCAAACCACAGCCTTGACTCGCACTAGGGCACACCATCCACATTACATCATTCGCTACTACTGCTACAGTTGCTAGAGTACATCAGCACGCGAGCGGCATGGGCGCCGCACCGCTCTCGGCCCGCATGAGTGCCACCGCGCCGGCTTCCCACTCGGCATCGTCCTCGTCTTCCACGCCACTGGATGCGTCCACGTCCACGCGTGCACCTTGGGCGACCAGGAACCGCATGACGTCGACGTGTCCATTGTGCGCGGCGCAGATGAGCGGCGTCCAGCCGTCCTTGTTGGTCGCGTCCACGTCCACGCCTCCGATCTCCACGAGTTCGCGCGCGCAGTCCACGTGTCCATGCCATGCAGCGGCTCGCAATGCTTTTGCTCGTCGCGTCCGCACAGACTCTGCGTCCGTGCAATTCGCATCCATCGACAGCAGGAAGTGGACGATGCCCGTGTGGCCGCAGGTCGCGGCAATCACCAGCACCGACCGTCGGTCAGCCGCACGGGGAGTCTCGATCAAGGCCCGTGTTGTCGCTGTGTCCTTCACTCGCGCTTCAATCAGAGCGCGCACAACGTCCAAGTGCCCCGACGTGGCGGCGCGATGCAGTGCCGTCACTCGATCACTGACGATCGCTTCATGGTCACCAGCGTCCGCGTCGAGGTCCTTCTCGTCCTGTGCAAGCAGTTCGTGGACGGCGAGGACGTGGCCGCTCTCCGCCGCCGCGATCAGCGCCGTGCGTCCGTCGTTGTCCTTGGCCCGACGGTCGGCTCCGAACGCCGCCAACGCGCGCACGACGTGAGAGTGGCCGTAGTAAGCGGCCAGGATCAGCGCCGTGTCCTGCTCGTTCGACCGCGCGTCCAGGTTGGCGGCGTGCGCCACGAGTAAGTGCACGCACTCCACGTGTCCGTTCTCGGCCGCGCACATGAGTGGCGTCCAGCCTTCGTCGTCGGCTGCTTCCAAGTCGGCGCCGGCCTCCACGAGCACCACCAGAGCCTCCAGAGACCCTTGCATCGCGGCGATGAACAGCGCCGTGCCTCCTCCGTGCTTGCGCGCGTCCACAATCGCGCGTGTCGTCTCGCCGTCGATGCTCAGCAGATAGTCGACGACCGCCGCGTGGTTCCTCTTGGCCGCACCCATGAGCGGCGTCCACCCGTCGGCAGTCGAGACGTCCAGCCGCGCGCCACCCACCTCGACGAGCACCCGCACGCAGCACAGGTGGCCTTCAAATGCGGCCACGTACACGGCCGAGCCGCCGCCCTTGTTGGTCGCGTCGACTCGCGCGCCGTTGACGACTAGCAGCTCGACGACGTCGCGGTGGCCGCTCTTGGCCGCGGACAGCAGCGGCGTCCAGCCGTCCGCCGTGCGCGTCTCCATGTCGGCGCCGAGCTCCAGCAGCACGCGCGTCGTCTCGAGGTGCGCGTTGCTCGCGGCGACTCGTAGCGCCGTGCGTCCGCCGGCGTCCGCCGCGTTGACGAGCGCGCAGGCCTGGTGCACCATCTCGGGCTCGTCCACCACCACAACCGCTGCCTGCACGAGGAACTCGACGACGCGCGTGTGTCCGCGCTCTGCTGCGGCGACGAGCGCCGGCGACAGCTCGTCTACAAGCGCCGACGGCAGCTTGGCCGCGGCCTCTTCTCCTTCCGCAAAGCAGGCGACGGCGTGCGATACCAGCGCGTCCACGATGTCCAAGTGACCGTTGCGCGCGGCCAGCAGCAGCGCGCCGGCGACCGCCGCGCTCATGACGGCGTCTCCGTCGTCACGCTTCTCTTGGCTCGACTGCAGGGCCTGCACGGCCTCGAGGTGGCCCATCTCGGCGGCCGCCATGAGCGGCGAGCGACCGGACACGTCGCGCGCGTCCGTGTCCGCGCCGGCGGACAGCAGCAGAGTGACCACGTCTGCGTGGCCGTAGTAGGCGGCCAGCGCGAGCGCCGAGTCTCCGCTGGCCTCGGCTGTCGCGTCCAGCTTCGCGCCGTGCTGCAGCAGCAGGCGCGCGACGTCAACGTGGCCCTCGCTGGCTGCGACCATGAGCGGCGTCCATCCGCCGCAGCGCTCAGCGCGCGCATCCACGTCGGCCGCCTCGAGCTCCAGCAGGCCGCGCACGGCGTCCAGCTCACCCTTGGCCGCCGCCACGCTCAGCCGCGCCGCCAGCGTCATGTACAGGCAGTCCAGCGGTCCGTCAACAGCAACTGGGTGGGCTTGTCGTCTCGGGTGACGATCGGGAAGTGACGGCCGCGACATTCGCGTCGGGGGCGTCTTCCGCCCCCTGTCATATTTCATTTGCTATGGACAGATGGTGGGGTGAGGGCAGCCGCGTTTCCGATGATTCGCTGGATTCATGCACCTCTACAAATACAAATGCAACATTTACTAATATTTGAAGAGAGGTGTGGCATCGCGCAGCTGCGTCGGCGCCAGCAGCATGTCAAGCGCGGCGCTTGACAAGGCGGCGAACGAACCCCGTGGGATCATGCGGCCCTCTCGCTCTCCCTCTGCCCGTGGCTTTTGCGCAGCGGCGTGGCGAATCTGTCGAGTGTCAGGCTGACGAAAGGCGTCTGCGCTGGTTTGACGGGATGCGCGTGGGATCTCAGGGCTGGACCGCGCGAGGATGGGAAGACGCGGGAGTCCGTCTCGGAAGGTGTTCGTTGGCGCATCCCATTGCCCTGATGGCCGGAGAGGCGGGAGGGAGTCGTTGAGCCCGCTCGCCTCTCCTTTGCTGCAATGCCCGTTTGAATCAAGGCTTGAGCCTGCAGTTGAGGTCCGAGGATCGTCCGGGCACAGCTCCATGGATCGTGCATGGGCCATGAGTCATGGCACGAGCAAGTGCAGGCTTGGATGCCATCCAGTGCGCCAGCGTCGTCTATCGACCTGGATAGGCTCGAGCACAGCAGTCAGCGTCGACAGCAGAGAGAATGCGGTGCTTCTCTTCGTGGATGAGACGTCGGTCGGCGTAAGCAGCGCGAACGCGAACCCGGGCGGACGCAATCCGGCCAGCAGACGCCGCGTCGGGCCGTCAGCGCGCCAATCCAACGGCAAGACAGCGGCGACTTCAGGTGCATCAAGCGGCTGTGCTCGTGTCCGGATGGGCGTGATGCATGGTGGAGGATAGGCGTGCGGGCGTGCAATCCGCTGCGTCGGACCGACTTGGTCCGGCCGTCGTTTAGCACCTCGCACGTGACTCTGCGTGTCTTTGCCGATCGGACGTCGTCAGTGGTAGACAAGGAGCGGGCTGGCCGAAGCACCACGTGTTGCATCCGCCACCGAGCGAATGCGTCGTCCTGATGAAAGCAGCCGCCAGGCAGGACGGCGCAGCTTCATAGCTGGCAGCTGCTGATGTCTCCATCTGCGTCTGATGGTCGCGTTAGGGCCGTGGATTTCCATCAGGAGCAGGTGATCACCTGGTCCGCTAGGAGCACCAGCGGTGCGTGCCGGCCAGGTGGCGAAAATGGAGCTAAAGACACGAAGCGGCCGCCTTGAAACTTTCACGTCGATAGCCAGGGCGGGCAGGGCAAGGCAGGGCAGCGTGGGCCTGCACTCGATGCACAGCGCGCGCTGGCCTGACGCTCTCAGCCTCGCTCTCTCGTCGCTCGCGTTGCTCAGATATGACTCCTGGTCAAGTCATATGAGCTGGAGAGATTCGCTTCTCCATGGCGGTGCGGAGGTGGCGGGCGGCAGAGACGAGAGCTGACGACGAAGAGGCAACGAGTCCAGAGAGGCACGCGTCCTGGTGAACGCTGCGCGTCCTACCACTTCATTCGTCACTTTGAAGCCTTCTGGAGGCATGCAGGCTGGATTGTGGCGACTGGCGTTGACAAGCATCGTGAGAACGATTCGTGACAGCAGATCCTAACCTCTGTGAATCCATGTATGTATTTTATTGCTATAATGAATAATGTTTTCCAGCATCATGAACACTCTTTATAATGAATTGTGGTATAAACTGATGAAATATGATGAGCTCAAGAGGAAGCGATCTTTGGCGTCGAAAGGATCCAAACTCTTGATGGCTCCAACAAGTGCGCGGAAGATGGCGCGGCGACTGCTCCTGGCGGCGGTGCTTGCCATCCTAGTGCATGCACTTGTCTGTCCGACCGCTGCAGCGCTTCCCGACCGTCGGTACTTCTCTACGACGCGCGTGGTGCAGTCTGTCTCGGACCCGTTCATCCGAGGCGCCGCAGAGGTAACACGAGATGAGCTGTGGATGTTCACGATCTCCTTTTCCAACTGAAGCGCTTGTGCGTCGCTCCGGCGGTAGTTTACGGTCGACGAGCTCAAGCTGCTGTCCGACTCGGGCGTCTACACGACGCTCTCGCTCCACGAAGTGCTTGATGCGTCCACGCAGGTGCGTCCTCGTGGGTTGTCGCCACGATCCCAGTCTCGTTGCGCTCAAGGATGTAGCTGAAGTGGCGTATTGATGTCGCTGACAGCTCGGGGACTTCCACTACGTGACGCACCTGCGTGTGGCGCTGGCGTCGCCTCACTTTGCGAGCCGCAAGCCGCTTGAGACGTTCGAGATGATGGTGCTGGAGCGCAAGGCTGCACCGCCAAGCGCCGGATCGCCAAGCATCACAAACACCAACAACAACCCTCGGAGTATCGCGATCGACGAGTTCCCCGTCATGGACGAGGCCGCGATCGAGCAGTTCTGGATCCGCAAGGTCGAGAACCGCAGACGCCGGCGCCGCGAGCTGTTCGCGCAGTGGGAAGCGGACGAGTCCGACCATGAGGCGGCGGAGACGCCGCAGGAGATGAGGAAGAAGACGCTGGTGTCGCTGGAGCAGCTCGAAGGGATGCCCACGTCCGAGCTGCGTGGGCTCCTCGCCAATCGCGCCAGCAGTGACGAGCTGCGCGATGCCGTGACGCGCATCATTGACGACCGGCTGGACAAGCTGCAGCGCCTAGAGCAAGGCACACGACCTCATGCCAGCATCCAGAAGGATGAGCTGTGACGTGGACGCATCAAGCTCGTCAACAACATGTAGACGCAAAGCATGTTGTCTTGAGCCAACTACAGCTGTGCGAGTTGGGGACACTCCAGGATCTCCTTCATGTCCTTGAGCATGCCTCCGCCCCAGCCAGAGTATCGCGGTAGTAGAGCGTGCACCACTTCAGCGCTC
>JAADYB010000370.1:0-23006 GCA_023338075.1 Phytopythium litorale
CATCAAGGTGGCCGAGGGGCTCAAGAAGCGCTCCAACACGGCGCAGAACCTGCAGTTCTATGGTGCGTGGCGAGGCGTCTAGGTGTCGAGGCGTCTAGGTGTCGAGGCGAGGACGTGTGGCTGACGGACGCGCCGTGCGCTCGTGCTGCAGTGGAAGAGCAGAAGCGGCTGTACCAGGAGCTGCCGTTCAGCGTGCTGCCGGGCATGCGGCGGCAGTCGTTCCAGCGCGAGCGCAGCTTCTCCAACCTCAAGGCGCGCAGCTCGTGGGGGAGCTTCACCAACCTCGTCAAGGTGCGGCAGCGTGCGCGCTCGCTCCGCCTCGCAGCTGTCCGCTTCGGTCTAACGGGCGGGGGAATGTTTGTGCACGTGGCAGTACGGCGAGGACCAGCCGCTGCTTGGCGCCGAGGACGAGTTCCCGGAGCCGGGGTACACGTACCCGCTGCTGCTCTCGAGCTGCGTGGCGCTCATGAGCGCCTTCCAGTTCGGCTACAATACGGGCGTCACGGGCGGCATCAGTCCGGTGCGTCCGTCCGTTCTTCCTGCCTCGGCCCGGTCTCCGGTAAGGGCCAACTGATCGTCTGACGGGACGTCTCTGTTGCGTCGCCAGGGTGTCGTCTTCCCGGGACACACGGACATCCAGTGGGCCGTGTGCGTGTCCATCTTCGCGGTCGGCGGGCCCATCGGCTCGCTCGTGGCCGGCCGCGTGACCAACGCGCTGGGCCGCAAGAAGGCGCTGCTGCTGGACTCGTTCCTCTTCATCCTCGCCGGCGCCTTGATGGGCTTCTCGGTCGACATGTACTCGCTCATCTTCGGCCGCTTCCTTGTGGGTTTCGCCTCGGGCATGGTCAGCGTCGTCGTGCCGCTGTACCTCGGAGAGCTCGCGCCGCCCAACCTGCGCGGCGCGCTCGGCACGGCGTACCAGCTCGCCATGGTCACGGGCATTCTGGCGGCCGACCTCATGGCGTTCGGCTTTCGCGGCCCGAGCGACGGGCTCGCGAACCCCGGCTGGCGCGTCCTCTTCGGGTTCACGGCCGTGCCGGGCTTTCTGCAGCTCGCGCTGGCGTCGCTGCTCACGGAGAGTCCGCGCTGGCTGCTGACCAAGAACCGCCCGAAGGAGGCCGCCGACATTCTTCGTCGCCTCCGCGGCTCGAACGACGTGTACGAGGAGATCGACAGCATCTGCTCGGCCAGCGACAACGAGTCGAGCGACATGGGCATCTGGGAGGTCCTGCTGGACAAGTCGATCCGGCTGCCGCTCATCGTGGGCGTGGCGCTGCAGCTCGCGCAGCAGTTCAGCGGCATCAACGCCGTCATGTTCTACGCGAGCTCGTTCTTCCAGAGCGTCGGGCTCGAGAACCCGCTCGTCGGCGCGACGCTCGTGTCGGCGGTCAACGTGATCTCGACCATGGTCGCGCTGGTGCTCATGGACACTGCCGGTCGCCGGCCGCTGCTGCTGTACTCGTCGGCGGGCATGATCTTCTCGTGCGCCGTGCTGACGCTCGGCCTGCTGAAGCTGCTGCCGTTCTCGGGCGTCGTGAGCGTCGGCGGCGTGATGCTCTTCGTCTGGTTCTTCGAGATCGGCCTCGGCCCGATCCCGTGGCTGATCGTGGCCGAGATGTTCCCGGCCAAGCCTCGCCCGACGGCCATGTCGATCGCCACGATGATCAACTGGACGTGCTCGTTCATCGTCGGCCTCGTGTTCCCGACCATGCAGAGCACGCTGGGCGAGTACACGTTCGTGCCGTTCGCGCTCGCGCTCGTGGCGTCGCTCGTGTTCACGGTCAAGTACGTGCCGGAGACCAAGGGCAAGACGATCGACGAGATCCAGGAGGAGCTGCGCGCGCAGCAGAACTAGAGGCGGAGGGGGGACGCGTTAGAGGCGCCGGCCAGGAAAGGAGGAGCGCAGCGCCGACACGGACGCGAGGGGAGGACGGACGCGGTTGCAGCGCCATGTCGAGACGCGAGAGGTGAGTCCAGGTGGCTCGCCGGTCGGTATCGCGTGCTAATACACCTGAAAGTACACGCCCACGCGGCCGTTTGCGCACAAGAGTCGTGGAAGGCATGGAAGGCAGGCCTCGCGTTCGGCCTGTCGTGTTCATGGGCTTAAAAATCAAAACGAGCCGCGCCAGGACGCGGCTCCCACGTATACCGAACCGGACACACACGCACGCGCGCGCGCTACTCGCGCTCTCCTGCCGCGCGGCTGTCTACAGCGACACCTCGTTGCCGCGGTAGCCGCCGGGCCCGTCGTGCACCACGACGGAGGCCGTGCGGCGGCCCGCGGGCGGCTGGAGGCCGCGCAGCGCCTGCTGGTGCTGTTGCTGCTGCTGCTGGTAGCCGTACGAGTCGTCGCCGAGCATGACGACCGAGTTCTCCCGGTACGACGTCTGCTGCTGCTGCTGCTGCTGCATGGGCTGCTGCTGTCCCGGGTACTGCCGGTTGGGCTCGCCGAGCGAGAAGAAGGGGTCGTTGGCGCCGTCACGGTTGCTGGACGTGACGACCGTGGTGCCGGCCTTGTCGTCGTCGTTGTCGGCCGCGCCGCCGTCGCGCTTGAGCTTCCAGGTGCGGTAGAAGATGTAGACCTGGCGGATCATGAGCGCGACGAGCACGAGCACCTGCAGGCCGATGATGGCGAACCCGACGCCCTCGCGAAGGTCGTCCGGGATGTCCTCGTTGAAGCTCGTGGCGGACGAGAGCAGGAAGAAGGAGAGGAAGAGCGCCGAGATCTTGATGATGATGACGAACGACGACGTCTTCTGCACGAAGGCGGTCGGGTACGGCTGCTTCATCTCGAGGTAGAAGAGGAAGGCGATGTGGAAGCCGATGAGCACGACGATCTGCCACAGGCCCTGAATCCAGACCATGCCCGTCGTCATGCCGCACAGCAGCGCCAGCATGAGCTTGGGCGCGAAGAAAAAACGCCCCTCGAAGCTGTACTCGTCGTACAGCGGCCCGAAGCGCGCGTGGAACTTCTTGTCGAAGTGGTGCTTGGTGCCGATGTCGCGCAGCTCCTCCTCGTTGTTGCGGATCACCATGATGCCAAACAGGATGGTGCCGAACGCCATGACGAGCAGCGCGATGATGGCCAGCACGAAGCTCGCGTCGATGGACGAGTTGTCGATGCAGTAGCAGATCTGGTACATGGCCGTGGCGCCGATGGCGTACTCGGACAGGATGAGAATCATCATGAGCACGCCGATGGCCTTGTCCAGCCACTTCTTGCGGAACTCGGGGAAGTCACTCACGAAGAAGGACGCGATGCCCATTGCGATGGCGTAGCACAGGAACAGCGCGCCGATCAGACACCCAATGCCCGCTACCGTCAGGTAGAAGAGCATGTCGGCGTCCACGCCGATCAGGTCGGCGTACTTCTCCATGCCCTGCACGCTCGACGTCGAGCTGGACGAGCTCGAGCCGCTCGAGCTGGCAGACGCCGACGTGGACGAGCTGCCGAGGCGGCGGCGCGTCGACGAGCTCGAGGAGCCCGACGAGGAGGTCGAGCTCGAGCTGTCGCTGGAGCCGGAGCTGTCGGTCGAGTTGGAGGACGAGGACGAGGTCTTGCCGAAGGGCAGAAAGGTGAAGGCCGAGGCCGACATCTTCTTGCCCATGTTCTCGAGGAAGCGCGGACGCGCGTCCACGTTCATCTGGTTGATCATGACGCTGAACTGGCACAGGTCGACGGCAGCCATGGTGATGCCGACGCTGGCGGCCGCCGACACGCCCGAGGCAACGCCCGCCGACGTGCCGCCCACGATGCCGCTGGCGACCGACATGACACCGCCGGCGACGACCGAGACGGTGGCGGCGCTGCTGCCGATGGCCGTGGACGCGATGCCGGCCTTGTCGACCGTCGTCTTGGCTGTGCCGTCCGCCCAGTGGTCCGAGTCCTCCAGGCCCTTGTTCTCGGGCACCGTGTACTCGGAGCTCTGGCTGGACGTGGTCGAGCCCGTGGTGCTCGCGGATGTGCCGCTGACGACGTAGTTGTCGCACTGGCACGCGCTGAAGGACGAGTCGCTCGTGTAGTCGCACTGGCTGGTCGTCGTCATGGTCATGTTGGAGAAGGGCTGCGTGACGGCGCCCTCGACCGCGGCGCTCTCGCCGGCGTACGTGAGCAGCGTCAGCAGGTCCAGGTCGGCGTAGATGTCCGAGTTGATGCCGTCGTCGGCAGTGTAGTCCCACGTGCCGTTGCTGCAGGCCGGGAAGCGGCACACCGACACGCACGTCGTCAGGTCCGTCAGGCCCGTGCCGTCCGCCGTGCCCGAGTAGATGAGGCACTGCGTCTGCGCGGCCGCCGCGTCCACGTCCAGCGCCGAGCCGTCGCACGTGAGCCCCATGGACGCCCAGGCCGAGTAGAAGGTCGCGTCGCACGTGAACTCGACCGTCGTGGTCGACACGTCCGAGGAAGACGACGAGGAGGACCAGGTGGACGACGACGACGACGTGGTCGTGGTCGAGGTGGTCGTGCCGCTGGCCGAGGATCCGGACGCCGACGCGCTGGACGACGACGACGACGACGACGACGACGACGACGTGGTCGAGGCGGACGGCGCCGTCGTGGTGCTCGTCACGGCCGACGTGGCGTTCGACGCTGTGGACGTGGCCGTGGCCGTGGCGTTCGACGTGGTGGACGTGAGCGACGTGGCGGCGCCGGCCTCGGCCTCGAGGCGGCGCGTGCTGGTGTCGTCCGACCCGTCGGACGTGGACGGTGTGGCCGTCGTGGATGTCGGCGTCTTGGTGGTGCTCGAGGGCGTGGCCGTGGTGCTGCTCGGCGTCTTGGTGGTCGACGACGGCGTGGCCGTGGTGGTGCTCGGCGTCTTGGTCGTGGCGGACGGCGTCTTGGTCGTGGCCGACGGCGTCTTGGTCGTGGCGGACGGCGTGGACGAGCCCGAGGCCGAGTCGGAGGCAGACGCGTCGCCGCTGTCGCTCGTGGAGCCCGAGTCCGAGTTGCCGGCCGCGCTGACGACGCCCGCGGTGGCCGCCGATCCGTCGCCGACGCTGCCGGACGTGGCGCTCGAGCCGTCCGCATCGGCCGACCCGCTCGTGGACGCCGAGGCCGCGGCGGTCGTGGACGACGCGGCCGCGGCCGCCACCTCGCTCGGGATGTTGCTGGCCGTGGGCATCGAGTAGCGGAAGACGCACGAGACGGCGCCCGTGCTCGTGCCGGTCGCCGCGGACGCCGAGGACTCGCTGAGACTCATGGCGGACGCGTCGGCTGCCGCCAGCGCCGCGGCAGCCAGCGCCAGCGCGCGCACCGCTCGCAGCTGCATGCTGTCGCTCTCTCTGTCTGCCTTCCTGTCTGCCTGCCTGCCTGCCTGCCTGCCTGCCTGCCTGCGGAGTCGGGTGTACCTGCGCGCGTGGAGGGGGGAGACTTGCTGCCTGCCTTCTTCCTTCCTGCACGCGGTCGAGCGGTTTGGCTTGTGGGCGGCGGACCGGCGCGGGCGGGGAAAGGAGGGGCGGTAGAGCGCGGACGCAGCGCCGAGAGCCAGCGCAGGCATACTTTAACCAAGAGAGCGCGGGCTGGTCCGGCCCCGCGTCCGCCGCCGAGCGCCCCACTTTCGCGGCGCCATACTGAGCGCAAGAGAGCGGCGAGAGGCGGGGGAGGGGTGTGTTACAGCCGCGTATAGTATACGGCGCCGTTCCACTTGACCGACTGACACTTACTGGAACCAAGTCACACGCGTCGCCGCGTTGTCGCGCGCGCGCCGAATCCCTGAAGCGCGCTCCTCCCGGTCGATCCCGCGACGCCGCTTCGGAATGATGCGTAGAGAGCGCGCTGATGGGAAGGAGTCGCGCTGTGCGGGTCGGGCGAGCGCGATTTATCGTATATCCGTGTAGGGAGAGGCCATGAGGTCCCAACCGCGCGCGCGCGAGGACCGAGGTGGGTGTATACTGGCGCGTATGGGAAATGCGTATACAAACGCGGAGGAGGGGGCGGGCTCGGGCCGATCGTGCGGCCGCCAGCCGAGCGCGTCGAGTCAGAAGGAGCGTCGGGAGTGGGCCGCGAAAACAGCTGGCGGCGCGGCACATGGGAGCAACAACATGTAAAGTCGGTTGGTATCACATGTGGATATATATCATTTATCAAAGTGTTTTGGTATTGTTCAGACACCAAAATGGCATCAATAATACAAGACAATCTAATGCAGAAGGTTTGTCAAGCCTGACACGCCACCGTGCCGTTCGAAAAATCCCGCGCACCATCCACATTGAAGCGCCGGCTGCACACGTCGCAGACACCATACAAACTCCATGTCTGCCAGGAGATCCGACTGCTCGCCGCTGGTCAATTCTTCCCGGCGACCCGCATCACTCACGTGGACGCTGTGCGAGTGAGGGAGCCCTCGGCCCAATGCGTTGGTGCTGCGCTCGCCCCTTCGTCGGCACTCTATCTATAGCGCCGGGTCGAGCGCGGTCTAAAAATACGGGCGAGCTCCCTCTCTGAGCTGGTGTTGCCGGCGCCCCGCCCCTGGAGCTGGATGGTCTATTGAGAGCGCCGACCGACGCGGCGACCGCCGCTCCAGGGACTGATTGCCACGATGGCGGCAGCGACCGACTACTCCGGCTGGGTGCGCGAGCTGGACAGCTACCAGCAGCGGGCGGACGATGGCGCGGCAGACGACCCGCGGGTGGAGGCGGGACACCGTCCAGCAGCGCTGCCAACCGCCAGGGCGGGCAAGGGCGCTCGGCCAGCGACGTCCCAGGCAGACGAACTGCAGCAGGAGATGAAGCTGCTCAACTGGCACAAGCTGGCGAACGAGGCCGCGCTCAAGGCGGCCATCATCAAGACGAGCAAGATCAAGAAGGAGGACGCGCAGGTCGCGAGCTCGCTGACGCTCGACGAGCGCGAGGAGCGCGCGCAGCGCGTGCAGCAGATCATCGAGGAGGAGCAGCTGCGGCCACTCGAGGTCAACTCGGAGTTCTTCCGGGACTTCGAGGCCAAGGGCCAGCGCGACGAGGCCAAGCTCGAGGACGACGTGCAGCGCCACATCCAACACTTGCGGCGGCTCAAGGACGCCATGGCGCAGAAGGAGGACGCGCAGCGCCGCCGCCGACAGTACCGCGAGCGCGTGCAGGAGCTGCAGCCGCCACCCGTGAGCGCGGCGTGGTCGGCCGCCAAGCGCGCAGGCAACCAGGAGGAGGACGAGCAACAGCAGCAGCAACGGCAGCAGTGCACAACCGCGCCAAACAGCGTCTACCAGCGGATTGCGGATGCGCAGCAGCGCGGCGGACGCGCCAACGCCGAGGTTGCGGGCAGCCTCGACAAGCTGATGGAGCTCGAGAAGCGCATCCGGCACCTGGAGGACGCCGGGCTGGGCGTCGACGCGCTGGACGGCAGCCAGGACCCGGCCGAGGCGGACCTGAACGCAGGCGTGGGCTCCTCCAACGTGCGCTTCGCCAAGCGCAGGAGCGGCGGTGGGCCGCACGAGCCCTCGCGCACCGTGTACACCGTCAAGCCGGCTGCGAGCAAGGCGCGGGCCAAGGACGCGCTGACTGACACTAGAGGCGGTGGCGCCACCAAGAAGCGACCGGCGCAGCCCGCCAAGAAGAGGGGCCTCGCTTCGGGCGTTCCGGGCAGCAGCGAGACGTTCCTGACGAGTCTACCCGAGAGCAAGCAGCGGCAGATGCGGCGCATGACGGACCGTGAGCGACGGAACTTTGTCAAGGCCGAGAAGGCCGGTGACGCCAGGCAGCGCGCGCTCAAGCAGGACGTGGTCATCGACGGCTGGCTCGACAAGAAGCGGCAGGCGGCGGCGCAGCGCAAAGCCACCAGCTCGCAGGTGCGCGTAGGAGGCGGCGGCGCTGGCGGCAAACCTTGCAGCTCGGCTGCTGGCGCATCCAGCAGGCGGCTGCCGGCCCCGCCCAAGGTGCGCGCGCCGACAGTTGGCGCGGCCTCGGGCAAGCGCATCTCGGCGCTGAACCCACACATGCAGCGCTTCGACGACATGAAGCGAGGTTTCGACAAGCGCCGGGAGATGCTGCATCGGCCTCCCCAGCCGGCCGCAGCGCCTAGAGCCGCTCCAGCGCGGGCCGTGGACGCCAGGACGCGGCAGCGAGGCGGCGGGACCACTCAGCGGCGAACGCCCAGCTCTAGCGGGCCGCAGCTGAGCGTGACGGGTGGCAGTCGCCTCCACCCCGGGGCGTCGCTCGCTCCGCAGCCGCAGCCGCAGCCGAAGCCGAACACTCGCCGGGCGGATGCCAGGGCGGCCGCGTCGACGGTCACCGCGCCGCAGCGGGTTGGCAACGCGCAGGTGAGTCTGGTGCTGCCCGGCGGCGGCCCGACAGCGGCGGCGCGGCCAGCGACTAAGCTGCCGCCCATCCTCCCCACCAACGGGACGTCCGCCGGCGCACTCCCGGCTTCGAACGCGCGGGCCGTAGCGAGGGACGCCGCGCCGCGCACCTCGAGCGGGCTCGGCGGCCTGGCGCTGCCCCGGATAGCCGGCGCGCGGGTCACGGCCCTGCCGTCCCCGCCGCCCGGCAAGAACCCGCACGTGCCGCAGTTCAGCCGCCTGCATAAGCGGTAGCGGCAGGCGGTCGCCATGACAATGAACGTCCCGCCTCCACCCCTCGTCCAGGAGCGCTTCAACCGGGTCCACTGGGCCATTTTGTGCCTCTCGGCCGGACCTTTTTGTGTCTGTCGAGCGGACGTTTTCGGAGCGTACCCATCTGGGGGGTACACTTGCCCTTCTGACGTGTCAGCGCGTCACGGGTCAAGGAGATGGGCGGCCATCTGCGGTGTATCCGGGTCGACCGGCCCGCCTCCGAACCCGGACCGGGTCCATACACCTCGCGCCGACTATGCATCACTCGACCCACGGGTGGGCTGTTGGCCCGCGGGACCCAGCCCCATACCAGCCGCTTTCTGTAATTTCCGCAAACGTCCGGCACCGCCCTCCCCCTGCTTCCCCGTCATTCATTCCCCAAAGCGACCGTCCCCGCCCTCTCCTCCGTCCTTTCCTGCAGTGCCTGCCTGCCTCCCTGCCTACCTGCCTGCCTGCTCCATGTCGTCCGCACTCGTGGAGGCCGTGGGCGGCGCCGCGTTCGAGGTGGTGGCGGCCGCGGCGACAGTGGCGGCCGCGTCCGTGGCCGGGCTGGTGCTGTGCTCGCGCAAGCGCGACGGCCGCGCGGCGGCGGCGCTGGAGGACGCGGCGGCGCCCGCGCGCAAGAAGCGGCGCCAGCAGCAGGCGGCGGACAAGAAGAAGCAGAAGACGAAGGAGGCCGACGCGGCGGGCGCCGAGCCGGTCGTGGAGGAGCTCAAGCGCCGCGCGCAGGCCGCCAAGTGGCGCCACAAGATCGTGTACTCGTTCCTGGACGACCGCGGCCGCGAGACGACCAACTACACGATCGAGGAGATCGACCGCGCGGCGCGGCGCGTGGCCGGCGCGCTGCAGCGGGACGCCGGCGTGCAGAAGGGCGACCGCGTCATGCTGTGCTTCCCGCCCGGCCTGGACTTCGCGCTCGCCTTCTGGGGCTGCCTCTATGCAGGCGCCGTCGGCATCCCTGTGTACCCGCCGTACCCTGGCACGCTGGCCAAGGACCTGCCCAAGTTCAACCGCATGGTGGCCGACTCGGGTGCGCGCGTCGTGCTCACCAACAAGACGTACCACCTGGCCAGCAAGATGGCCACCGTCAAGGGCTTCTTCTCCTCGGGCGTCTCGTGGCCCGAGGGCGTCACGTGGATCACGACAGACGGCATCGCCGACTCGGTAGCCAACGCCTTCGAGGACGTGGAGCTGTCGGCGACCGACACGGCCTTCTTCCAGTACAGCAGCGGGTCCACGTCCGAGCCCAAGGCCGTCATGATCTCGCACGGTAACCTGCGCGCGCAGCTCAAGACGTGGGAGAGCATCCAGCCCGCGGACACGCTCGTCAGCTGGCTGCCGTCCTACCACGACATGGGGCTCGTGGGCTTCATCATCGCTCCCTGCGTCTTCGCCGCACGCTGCGTCTCCATGTCGCCCATCAGCTTCATCAAGGACCCGGCGCTCTGGATGCGCACCGTGTCCAAGTACCGCGCCTCGCACGTGTGCGCGCCGAACTTTGGCTACGCGCTGGCCGCGCGCAAGACGACGGACAAGGAGGCCTCGCAGATGGACCTGAGCTCGCTCAAGCAGACCATCTGCGCCGCCGAGCCCATCCGCCCCGAGTCGCTGGACGCGTTCATCGCCAAGTTCGAGAAGCCCGCGGGCTTCAACCCCGCCACGTTCAACTGCGGCTACGGCCTCGCCGAGGTCACGCTCGTGTGCACTGGCCAGGACCCGCTGACGCGCCAGCTGCCGACGGTGCTCGTGGTCGACAAGGCGCAGCTCGAGACGCGCCAGAAGGTCGTCGAGGTCGCGAAGAAGAACCAGAAGAAGGAGAATGTGATGCACCTCGTGGGCTGTGGCAAGGCCATGCCCACGTTCACGGTCGCGATCGTGGACCCCAACTCCAAGAAGAAGCTGGGCGACCTCCAAGTCGGCGAGGTCTGGGTTCAGGGCCCGTCCGTCGCAGTCGGCTACTGGAACCGCGAGGAGTACACGAAGGAGATGTTCGGTGCGCAGCTCGCGGGCGAGAAGAACGCCAAGAACGTCTTCCTCCGCACCGGCGACATGGGTTTCCTCCGCAATGGCGAGCTGTTCGTGACGGGTCGCCTCAAGGACCTGATCATTATCCGTGGTCGCAATGTATGCCCTCAGGACGTCGAGGCGTCGGTCGAGCGCGCGCATGACCACGTACGCCCTGGCTGCAGCGCTGCTTTCTCGATCGAGAAGAACCAGGAGGAAGCGCTTGTCGTGGTGGCCGAGGTCAAGACGGGCTCGTCGCAGGAGGTGCTCAAGGAGGTGTGCTCGGATATCATCAAGAGCGTGCTTTCAGAGCACCAGCTGCGCTGCGAGGCGATCGTGCTGCTGCCACAGAAGGCCATCCCGAAGACCACGAGCGGCAAGATCCAGCGCAGCGCCTGTAAGGCCAAGTTCCTTAGCAAGACGCTGGCTAAGGCAGTGTACGAGTACAAGGCTAGCGCTGCATCAGACCACCACGCTCGCACGCCGGTCAAGGAAAGTGCCAAGCCCAAGGAGGTGAGCGCTGAGGGTGATGAGGGCGAGAAGACCATCAAGACCCCCGATGAGATCCTGGCCTGGCTCCTGGAGCAGGTCGCTCACGAGATGCTGGCGGCGACAGCTGCCGCGGCGGTCACCGAGACGGACGGTGAGGTTGCACAGGCTGCACCGGCCGCGCAGACGCCGAACCCTGCTGATATCGACCCGTCCACGCCTTGGGCCATGTTTGGGCTTGACTCGGTGGCGATTGTCGGCTTGTCGTCGGACCTCGGCGAGTTCTTGGGTTGTGTCGTGCCCCCGTCCGCCTTCTTCCAGTACGACTCGCCGCTCAAGCTTGCCAACGCTCCGGGTCTCGCCACCGGCGAACTCGAGACTGGCGACGACGATGGAGCCGCTGGCGGCGCTGTCCAGCTTGCGAGTTCCATCGAGGAGATCGACGAGAGCTGCTACGACATCGCCAACTTCCCGGAGGTGCAGAATCTGTTCGGCCAGATGAAGGAGTTCGAGAACGCCGGCCTGCGCGTGCCGTTCCTGGAGACGCTGACGCCGGAGAAGCGCAAGATGACCAACTTCAATACGTACAACTATCTGGGCAATGCGCGCGACCAGCTGGTACTGAACGCGGCGCGCGAGGCTATCGCCGAGTACGGCTCAACCATGAGTTCGTCGCCGATCGTCGGCCAGACGCAGGTCAACGTGGACCTGGAGGCCGCGCTGTGCAACTTCTTCAGGGCTGAGGCGAGCGTGCTGTTCGTCGGCGGCTGGGTTACGAACGTGACGACGATCGACGCGCTGGTGGGCAAGGGCGACCTGCTGCTGTGCGATGCGCTCAACCACGACTCGTGCGTGACTGGCCAGCGCCTGAGTGGCGCCACGATCCTCCCGTTCCCGCACAACGACACGGAGGCGCTCGAGCGCATGCTGTCGAAGCTGCGCACCAAGTACCGCCGCGTGCTGATCGTGGTGGAGGGCGTGTACAGCATGGATGGCGACATCCCGAATATCCCGGAGATGATCCGCATCAAGAAGAAGTACAAGGCCATGATGTTCCTGGACGAGGCGCACTCGTTCGGCACGATGGGCAAGTCGGGCCGCGGCATGTGCGAGCACTTCGGCGTCGACACGCGCGACGTGGACGTGCGCATGGGCACGATGAGCAAGGCGCTCGGCTCCATCGGCGGCTTCATTCTCGGCTCCAAGGCGCTGGTGCAGTACCTGAAGCACTGCGCCGGCGGCTTCGTGTTCTCTGTTGGTCTGGCGCCGTCGGCCGCCGCGGCCTCGCTCAAGTCGCTCGAGCTCATGACGGAGGGCCCGGTGCGCACGCAGCGCCTGCAGGAGAACAGCAACTACTTCTACGACTTGTGCAAGCAGCGCAATGTCCCAATCGGCGGCAACACGTACCGCGGCGGCCCTGTGGTCGTGGTGATGATCGGCTCGACGATCGCGACGGCCAAGGCGTCCGAGTACCTCGCGCTGAACGGCGTCAACGTCAAGCCCATCGTGTACCCGGCCGTGGAGGAGGGCAAGTGCCGCCTCCGCTTCTTCATCTCGGCCGTGCACACCAAGACGCAGCTGGAGCACACGGTCTCGCTGCTCTCGACGTACGTCAAGGCGGGCTTCTCGCTCGAGAAGGCTCTCGGGCAGACCCAGACGGCCGTCACGTCGGTCACGACCACGACGACCACGACCAAGACGGTGGAGAACGGGCACATCAAGGCGACGACGGTGGTCACCACCAGCGAGACGGTCTCGGGCGTCAACGGCACGGCGGAGGCCGACGCGCCGGCCAAGAAGAAGAAGAAGAGCAAGAAGAAGAAGTCTGCGGCGGCCAAGCAGGCGGCGAACGGCGCCAAGGCGTAGGCTTATCTCCACCTCGCCCACCCCTTCATGACGGCGACCACGGCGAGGGAGGCCGCGCCATTTTTGCCCGTGTTTTATGAACCCTATGCACAATAGATGACTTTGCTCGACGACGGCGGTCACCATGCGTTCCCACTAGCCGACTACGGTGCCGTTCAACTCCAGCGCGCGGCCGAAGCTCTCCTCCATCGCCGACCGGTCGGCCTCCGGAGGGGAGAAGCGCGACTCCATGGCCGAGGCGACCGTCATCTCGTCCAGGGCCTTGAGGTGCTCGGCCGGCAGCCACTGCACACCGACGTCCTCCTTGCCGAGCCAGACGACGGCGGCCTTGGTGTCCCCACCCTCGGCCTCAGGCGAGAAGGAGTGCGGGCGGAGGCTTAGGCGTCGACACGGCCACCACGCGGCCTGCTGCTCGCCCTCGATCACTTCGGGGCGGCCCCACCACGCGGGCTCGAGCAGCGCCTCGTTCTGCGTCGCCCAGACCTCCGCCAGCAGGTGCTTCTTGGGCAGGACGGCGTCGAGCACGACCGTCGCCAAGCGCGCGGCCAAGTCTTGCGGCCCGAGCTGCAGCAAGCGCACGACCGCCGCGACGTGGCTGACCACGTGGACCCCGGAGACGATGGCATCCCCGCCACCCTGCGACGGGCCCGAGCGATCCGTGGCCACGACGCGTCGCCCTGCGGTTCCGCTGCGGCCAGCTGCCTCCTGGAGGTACACGCACTCGAGGAACTTGAGGACGTTCGTGCCCACCCTGTCGACGAACCCGATCTTGTTGCCTCTGTCCAAGTAGTTGACGATGCCGAGTCCGTCCACGAACACCACCACCACGAGCACCCACCGCTTAACATTGTCGTCGAAGACTGGCAGGCAGACCGTCGGCGGGTCGGCAACCAGGAACTCGTCCCATGCCGTGAAGTCCTGCTTCAGCACTGACAGGTTGTAGAAGCTCGGGTGCAGCACGCGCAGCCGCGCGGCCGGGACGAGCTGCGCCATCTTGGCGCACAGGAAGAAGACGATCTCCGGCGTCAGCTCCGCCTCCTCTCGCGTCAGGACGCTCGTGGCTCCGCGGCTCAAGTGTGCGACGGTGGAAACGCCACCAGCCTGGTAGAACTCGGCCAGCACGCCGGGGCGGGAGGCGAAGCCCTCGCTGGTAGCAGTCGACGGCGGCGACGGCGAGTCAGTCGACGGCGGCGACGGCGAGTCAGTCGACGGCTCGGCGGGCGTCTCGGGGCGGTCGCTGGGCTCGACTTCTTCGTCATCTTCTTCTTCTTCATCTTCCTCCTCGTCGTCGCCCTCGCTCATGGTCTCGTCGCCATCAACCCGGTCAGCTGCAGGCCCAGCTGGAGGGCGAGCGGGCTCGCCACGCCCGAGCGCACGGAGGTCGTACGCGACGACTTCGTGGTCGAGACGCGCCTGGCGCACCCACCGTCTGGCCGAACTCATCTAGGACAATGGAGCGGTGTCAGTCGCCCATGGAGGAAGTCACGCCAGCACCCTTGCCGTTAGACGCACCAAGTGTTTGAGACGCCCAATCTCGACAAACCTCACGTTGGCCGCACCCGGCAACGCGTCAGGAGAGTTGATTCTCACGGTGACCGCCGTGTCAGCCGGGTGGGTATTAATTGCGTTGAGCGCGTGCTCATCCCACCGAGTGTACGATCGGTAGTTGCCGACTTGCTGCTCGCCCTCCCACACGCCCCACGGGTAGAGCTTGTACGCTCTGACCCACTGGCCGACGGCGATGCCCGCACGAGACGCGGCGCTGTCCGCGCGGACGGAGCTCACGATGAATCGGCGCTCGCTGTCGAGCCGGACGGTGAAGCCCATGTCGGGCTCGGAGACTCCATCCGGGTGCATGTCGGCGCTCAGTCGCGCTAGGAGAAGCTAGACGGAGAGTAGCCGAACCGGCGGCAAACGGAATGGATCGGATCTGTTTACTCGTGTACATCTGAAGGCAAAGACGTCGCTGGCATGACGTACATCGCGGTTGCCTTCGTTGGGGGACGGACCGGCGAGGCGACGGCGCTTGGGCGGAGGGGCGCCATGTCTTCGTTCGTCGGCGTTCTGCTGCATGCTCCTGCAGTCGGCTATGTCAACGGGGAATTCGTGAATGCGATTCCCAGGAGCCAAGATGGTTGGTCGGTGCGCGAGCGACGAAACACAGTGGATAGGGGTTCCCGGATGGTTGGTTGTGGCGTATTCTCAACCTTGATTCATTAAAACTGGATTATGTCAGTGGACGGTGTCTGTAATGTCGATAATATCATCGAGGAAGGTCCCGATGAAAGATGAGATCAGACGCTGGAGACAAGTGGAAGAGGGCGAGATCACAGGAGCTTCACGATTGCATGCTCTCTGCTCGTTTGGAGGTGTCGGAATTATCGAGGGTCTCGACATGGATGAGGCCATTGCGTCCGCTGTAACACCTCAACACAAGAGCGTGCGAGAAAGGAAAGTCGCACCAGACCAGGCGTTCTAAAGCACGGAGCCTTCACCACCACTGCCCTCACGAGTGCTCGCCGAGAAATCACACACCACCGCTCGCCAGCGCGCTCTTGTAGGCGGCTCGCAAGGTCAGCGCCTCCTCCAAGGTGACCGACGCAGACGCCGATGCCGACGTGTCGCACTGCTGAAGAACTGCGTCCACCGTCATCTCATCGAGCGGCTTGAGATGACTAGGCGAAAGCCACTCGATCCCTTCAGCCTCTCGGTTCAGCCAGACGACCGGAGCTTGGTCCGGCTCCGTGGATGCCACCTCGTCTTTCAGCGGAGGAGGCGCCACGGTCTCCTTGCGCAGGCTCAGGCGACGACAGGGCCACCAGCCGGTGCTCTCGGACCGGCCCCAGCACAGCTTCGGGTCCAGCACGTGCGCGAACACGTCTTGAACCTCGCTCAAGAGGTGCGCGCGCGGCAGCATATACCCGTACATGGCCTTGCCGATCAGCCACGCGAAGTCGGCGTCTTCTTGGTTCGAGTCAAGCAGCCGCACGATCGTCGCAAAGTAGCTCAGCAGGTGGGTGCCTGAAGAGCGGGAGTTCTCGTCAAGCACTGGAGTCAGCTCCACCCCGCGCTGGACAACCTTCCGGGCCACAACGGGAGCAGACCTGCGAGGCGATCGTGCGAGCTCCACATACGCCGACTCGAGGTACGTCGCAACCTTCTTGCCCGCGCCGTCGACGTATCCGTAGGGGTTCTTGCTGTCCAGGTAGTACACGATCGCCATGTCGTCCTTGGACACGACCGCCACGAGTACCCACCGGTCCGTTTCAATGTCGAGCACCGGCAAGCACACGATGGGCGGGTCGGGACCGGCGAACTCCCTCCAAGCTTCAGCCACCAACGGTAGAACGGACACCGCGTAGAACCTCGGGTGCAGCACGCGGAGACGCGAGGACGGAACGAACTGGGCCATCTTGGCGCACAGGAGCGCAACGATCTCCGACGTCATCTCGGTATCGTCGCGTTCCAGCGAGCGAAGCGATGAACGGGTGAACGACAACACCGTGGGGTCTCCACCGGGCTGAACAAACTCTTCGGTGATTCCTGGGCCGATGGGGTGTAGCGTGTCTCCACTTGAAGCAGACGCGCTGGAACCCCTCGCATGTTCGCCAGTAGACTCCTCGCCCGATGCTTCGCTGTCATCGTCGCTCACGTCGATGTTTTCAGCCTCAAACTTAGCCTCAACGGACTCGCTGTTGCGCTTGAGGTATCGCGTGTCGACAGCCACGGCTACTTCGTCGAGGCGACCCTGGCGCTCCCACGGCTGAATGCTTTTATCGCAGCTGATCTACTCCACCACGAGCAGCGTGGGGTTAGTTACCATCCTTCAGAGAGTTTGTGAGCGCAAGGAAGTCGAGTCGGCCTTACCGCGTGCTTAAGCCGCTTGATCTCGTCCACTCTCGCTTTGCCTTCCCGCGACAAGTCGCCGGTCGCATTCACCTTGACGACGCACACGCGGTTGGGCGGGTGGCTGTTGACCACGGCGAGGGAGGTCGCGTCCCAGATAGAGTACAGACGGTAGTTTCCGACTTGCTCCTCGCCGTTCCACTCGCCCCAAGGGAAGAGCTTGTACGAGGTCACCCGCTGCCCGATGGCCATTCCCGCGCGAGCGGCTGCGCTGCCTGGACGGACGGAGCTGACGACGAACTGATTCGACCCGTCTTCTTCAACAGCGAAGCCCATGTCGGGCTCGTCTTCGCCGTCCGGGTGCGTCTCTTTGGTCAATCGCACGACATGAAGCTGGCGGAGGGAGAATCACGCACAGATGTCGGGTCAGTCTAGTCGAGGAAGCTCCCCCTCACGACGCGCGTTGACGTACATCGCGGTTGCCAAAGTTGCGGTGGGTGCTGTCGTGCGAGAGAGTGCGCCGCTTACTCCAGCCCGCCGCCTTGGAGTGTCCTCCTGGAGCGCGCCGTTTGCCCCGCGACCCGCGGCCAGACTCGGTAGCGGGGACTGAAGGCTCTTCGTTCCCTGCTCGAAGCTGCGTGTCGTAGCCCACGAGGAAGGCGTCGAAGCGCGCCGGCTGCTCCCAGACGCGGTGCTCTTGGTCCGTGCGGATCTGCAAGTGGCAAAGCGGTCGTCAAGCGACGGCGATCGCGGTCGAGCCGAACGCGGCGGTGGCGCAGCTTACCAAGTGCTTGGCCTTCAGCACGGCTTGGTGGCGGCGGTCGCTCGCAGCCGAGAACCCTTCTGGAGAGTTCACCTTGGCGACGACTGCCTTGCCGGCCGGCCGGGCGTTCAACTCGGCCAGGGACTCGGCGTCCCAGGCTTGGAACTCGCGGTGGCTGACGACCTGTTCCTCCTCGCGCCAGAGCCCCATCGGGTGCAGCTTGATGGACATGAGCACCTGGCCAGGCGCGACGCCGGCGCGCGCTGCTGGCGTGTCGGGGCGCACGGCTGCCACCGCGAACCGGTTGCGCCCGTGCTCCTCCACGGTGAAGCCCATGTCGGCGTCGCCGTCGAGCCGCACGAGGTGGAGCTGCCGGGGCAGAGCGCGGCGGCGTTTAGACCGCAGTCCAGCAGCGGGTGGCGGGCAAGCGAGAGGAGATAGGCAGAGCGGGGACGTACGTCGCGGTTCCCCGTGTTGGGGGCGCGGGCGTCCGCGGCGGGCGCCATGGGCGAGCGAGCGAGTGAGCGAGCGGCGAGTGGCGGCTTGGTCGCACCGGAGTTCTTGCTGAAATGGTTGTCAGCAGCTCCAATGGGGGGCGATATTCCATTTTTGTTAGTGCGTTTCATCGCATTGTTACTCGATGTAGGGAGAGCGAGTTGCACTTGTTATGAAACACCGACTCGCATCCTTTTCCAGCCTCTCTGTCAAGAATTTGAAGTGGTTAGGTCACGCTAAACACCGAACCCACGCACGGAAATTGTCAGATCCCCCAGAAGGATGTGGCCAACACGTGTCTGACAATCGTTGCTGCACCAGTGGAACACGTATCTCGGGTCATTGCCACGCGTGATTGGTGCACGGTGCGAATTCAACGGTGCTGAGAAAGGTTCGACATCAATAGTGATTATCCTTTTCAGGATGAGCTCGTTCCAAGTGCGAACGATCAGAAGGAAATATTGAGAAAGCTGTCAAGCCGCTCCAAGACCTCAGAATCAAAACAGGATATCGTGCGAACTTCGTTTGAAATAGGAATTGTGTTGGATATTTACAGAATTGGTTGCAAAATTTATATTGGCGACTCGTTCAACGTTATTCGAAAGCAGTTTTTTTTATTATTCTCAAATAGTTTTGGCTCGAGTTATTCGCAAACCCTGAAAATATTTCCATACTAAGATTATTATATAGCACCAAGCTTAACGATTTGCTCTCAAAAGAACAATTTGCATTGTTGGTGGGTATTTAAGCAGGAAACATTTTCCTTATCGTGTTTTTATTTGCCACGATAAAGTGATATTCGGTGATGCTGTCGTATTTCTCGAAGCTTGAACGCGAGAGGTCCCGGTGGAGGTCGTACAGTTTTGACAGTCGATCAGCCGCAACACCAACTGGGGGCAGTGATGCAGCATCGCGAATGTGAATTACCGGGTTGGAAAAAAGACGCAAGCGGCTGAACAGTGTCGGGTATATCCCAAACCTGAACGGATGGTCAGATATAAAGGGCAAGATTGAGTGGTCTCAGATGTTCTACGATAAGACAGCCGGGTATTGAACAACTGGGAGGAGGGAATTTCGCTGGTTGGCTTACGATATGTCGCACAAATCATAATAATGGGTAATATTCACACATGGTTGCCATCATGCAATAATCAAATGACAAATATAACTCCACCTCGATTTCTTCATAATCCATGCAAACGGTATTCGTATTTGCTGAGTTGGTCGGTGCGTGCGTATTATTGCTGAAAATGTCGAAATGTTGAAGTCGGCAATTGAGGATCAAACGGCTCGAACATCAAACGTTACAAAACAATGCACTCCCCAACAAATTCACCATTACCATGCATATTTTACTGGCCGCGAGTTTGAGTGTGGTGTGTGGATATGTATCTAACTACTTTATTACAAAGAGACGTTTTGAACAAGGAATTTGTATTCGAGCGCTAAGGGATACTTACAATGAAAGACTCGATTTTGGCTTTGCAACCAAGTTACATTTACAGAAGGCAACTTGAGCCGTGTTCGATACAGAGATAATTCAAATTATTTGGGATAAACAATCTTGTCCTGCACAGTTTTAACGACCGTTTTCGATGGTAATCCTCATTATCGTACAATCGAGGGAAATCAAGTAAAATTGATGTACGTGTAATACGAATGGCCTTAAATCGTCTATGCGGTGGTCTGCGATAAAGCGCACAAATCATATTAGGATCGCAACGTGTTCAATACACCAAATATTGCAAAGGTGCACCCACTGTCTCTTCGACTTCTGTAATAGTATTCTGCCATCTTATTGGCTATAAATGTGGAGTCAAAGTATCAAATATCGGTGTGCATGTGCCATTTCACCAAAATATGGTGGTGATTGGGGAGCAATCCACACTATCTACACATGTTGAAGTCAACCGCGCCAAGTATACTCGTGAAACATAACCCACGCTCGCATTCCGCTCAGCAACACGAACAAGTACAAGATCGACATGGTCAATGATTTCCTCGCGCGCAAAGCTAAAGGTGTGCCGCTCCGCGCATTCTGCCGCGAGATCGGTATGAACCCAACCACTGTACGCACCTGTATCCGTAAAAATCGACTTGCTCAAGGCAGCTGCCGAGCCAGCAGAAGGAACTGGCAGGAGCCGCGCTGCCCAGGGAACATTCTGTGGGAGTGGGCGGGTTCCTACGACGCGCCTGATCGAGGACGTGCTCCAGCTCTTCATCAAGGACCTGAGCCGTGACGGCATGACCGTATCTCACTTCGCCATCGCGGCAAAGGCCAAGCTAATGCGCATATAGGCGCTCGAAGGCCAGAACTTCGATGATAGTCTGGCGTGGTATAGCCGAATGCTCAAGCGAAGCGGCTAGACCGTCCAGCGTGACACGAACTCCGACCACATCGCGAAGGAGAATCTCGAGGTTCTCCACTCAGCTATTGCGGTGGATGTGATCGAGGTACTCATCGAGAATTTGGGTGACCCACACCTACGGCTGTGCCCCCGCTCAACGATGTTCAACATGGACCAGACCGCCATGTTCAGCAGCAGTACAACACAAACAACGGTCGACGTGCCCAGGCAAATACCGTGGCGGCATGCTCTGGCGGCGGCGAATGCACTGGTGCGCGATGGCTGTGGCTGTGTGCTCCAACGGGCAGATTTTTCTGCCGCACTTCGTCTTCAAAGGTTAGTGCGGTGGTTAGGTGGAGCTTGAGGTGAGTGCGTCCGCTGACGCTGAGGACGCTATGTTTTCGGTTCAACCGAAAACGTGGTTTGACGAGCGCATCATGCTCGAATATATTGACACATGCTGGGTCTTCATTGTCAATGCCCCGTGTATACTACTCTTATATAGCTCCAGGGTTCACAGGTCTGCCACCGTGGCGTCACGGCTTGCTGGCATGGGTTTATTGGTTCTGTGCGTCCCCAGTGGCCGACCTGTGTTGTGCAACCGCTTAACGTCGGCGGAATAGACCCACTAAAGCACCAGCGCGCACATCCGATGATGACATCAACTGTCAACAGGTTCGCCAAGTATGCTTCCATCCTATCGGAGTCGCCGCGATTCGAACAGGTTTATTAAGTCAAGCAGTGCAAAACCACGCATCAGAAGCTAGCGTCAAGCGTCAACAGGCCCACTGAGAATGCCGTCGTGCTGACAGATACATCAAGTAACTACCAGATACATCACATGCAACAGAACACCATTGCCTCCACAGGGGAGTGTAGTAAGGAGTAAAAGTCGTTGCCATTTCCGATCCCTAAGATTCAGCCAGTCGAACTTTTCCAACCAAGACAGCACGGCTACCCGGCGCGGCGCGAGTGTGCTGCGCCTCCCTCTCCTTTTGTATCGGTAGGTTGTTGCACATTGTGTTCTAGTCGGTGTGTCTGTGTGCTATGGAGCCGACCTAGTTTGTCATGGGGAAGATGAAAGTATGGGTGTGTTCTACATGTAAGCCCTAAAGTGTGCGGGCGTTTATATATGTGTGCAGATGGCCCTCACCTTGAATGTGAGTGAAGCTAAAACTATGGATCTGTGTTGTAGTTTTGGCTAAGAGGACCTATGGCCAAGCCTTGTGTTCAACTGTCTGACTACTAAAGTCGGCACTGCAGACTGTTGTTACACTCACTGGCCGATCCCGATCCTCCTGGTTGCCTCAGCGCATGCGTCCCTGATATGGTCTAACTCTCACCACCACCATGGATCCCAATGACTGGTATTGGAGGACTGTGGTTTTCGAAGGATGTGCGGTAGCTTAGAGTGAACACCGCAGACAAAGTCAATCCATCCTCATTCCAATACACTTCATTTCTACCCAAGCTCAATCTACCTTCGACCTCGCCAATCACTCGACCAACTGACTGTAGTTTAATCACCAAGTGTTGTTGCGCGAAACAGGTCGCTACAGCGGTCAGTCATAAGACACTTTGCCCCCAGTGCAACAACAAGCTGTGGCACCGGCAGGGAAGTACGGACTGTGTGGAATCGTCCATCAATAAGAGCCACTTGTATTTATTTCCATCGTGGTTGGCAGCACAGGGGAGACGTGGAGCTGAGATGGCTTTATTGGGGGTAGCTTTGGCGGTGGTCTCGGGTTTGTCATTGCATTTCAGGTGTGGTGGTGTCCCGACGTGTAACCCGATGGGTAGCGAAGTCTCAGGGTAGAGGCTACTTTCTGCCCACCATCAGATCGCCAGTCGGCCGCGACAGACGATGCCTACAGGTGAGGTGACCATTGCCTTGCCCCACATGTTGTACGTTGCGGTTCGTGCTTATCAGTCATCCATACTGCGGAAAAGAGAGATTTGAATGTGCTCACTTTTGGATAGTACGATACTCAAATGTGTCATTCAATCCATGTATGTTGAAACAACTCAATAGTGATGGCACGCCTTGGGAGTGACTGCTCAACCGAGGAGGGGGATGACGTCGGCCTCGTCCGTGACTCCAAATGGGGCAGTCGGTGTGTAGCGGCTGTGTATGTACGGGTCTTGCTCGAATATATCGCGCAAAACGCCGCTGAGTCGCTCGACCTGGGCTCTCAGCCCGCGGGTGGTCTCTTGTTCAGCATACAGCATCCTGGTCTGTCTTGCAACCATCTGGCGGAGCTGGGCGTTTTCTCCTTGTAGATCTTGGTTCTCTTTGTCATAGGCGTCAGCCTCTTGCTTGAACCACAAGTCCATCACTGTCTCCAGTTGTCGCATCTGAAACTCCGATATTCCACCGGTAGTTTTGGTCTTCGTGGTCCGGGACATTGTGGCAGCAGCACGCTAGTTGGAAAATGAAAGTCACAAAGCATATGGCCAATCGTTAGTGCCCATCACTCACCAAACGGCGTTGATGTTGATGACGCAATCTAAGGTGAGCATATGGTACCGTGAGTGAAGGTCACTTGCGTTTCTGCCGATCATTTTGAAATAGTGGAAGGATGCTGGAGAGGTGTGGGTTGAACCTGCTGAATGTTGGTATATTCCGCGGAGTGAATGTCACTTGTTCTTTTGGCG
>JAADYB010000371.1:0-22954 GCA_023338075.1 Phytopythium litorale
GCGGACACACGTGGCCCTTCTTGGGCTCTCCGCACTGCCATTTCCGTCAGCATCGGCACCGTCAGACACCCGATAGTGTCGTCCCAACCGCCACCTTTGCACCGACGCACCTTGGAGCAGCGGTAGTTGCCGCGGTTCCGGTTCTTGGCCGCCAGGTCCGACATATCGAAGCCAGCGCCGTCCAGCGCGGCTGGCGGTTCGTGGAGCGGCTGTCCGTCCTGCAGCTGCGCCATGAAGCCTTGAGGCTCGGCCATGGGCTGCAGTCCAAACTCCATCATCTCGCTCACTGTGCCGGCAAACCACGCACGCCCAGCGCGTCAGAAACCACCATCGGGAAGCGCAGAGACAGGAGAACACGCTGGTGGCGGTCGCGTCACGCACTGGTGGCTGCGTCCATCGCCAGGTCCGCCGCGTCCATCGCCTCGCCCCGCTTCCTTCTTCGCTTCCTCCTTCCTCGCCGTCAGAAAATTTTCAAGTGGGTTGGCTTTCCCACGTCCTCGCGTCCCTAATGCTTTTCGAATATTAGGAACGTCCCGATTTATCGAAATACGCACGAGGGACGCAGGTGGTGGCGAAAGGCAGGCGCCGCTTGGCTGCGCTTTTGTATCGGCTTTTACTATATAAACGGACGGCGCGGGTGCCGACATGGCGTTCAACTTCGGCGGCGCGGCGCCGGCTGCTGGCGCCTCCAGCGGCGGCTTCTCCTTCGGCTCTGCGGCCTCCACGGCGCCCAGCAGCGGCGGCGGCTTCTCCTTCGGCTCTGCAGCTTCTCCGGGCGCCTCGGCGGCTTCCCCGGCCGCTCCGAGCGGCGGCGGCTTCAGCTTTGGCGGGTCGTCAGCCCCGGCCGCGGCCTCCAGCGCCACCGGCGGCTTCTCCTTCGGCGCCAAAGCGGTGGACGCCAAGCCGAGCGCCCCCAGCGGTGGCTTCTCCTTCGGTGGGGCGTCGAGCCCACCGGCGAGCGAGGCCAAACCCGCGGCGGGAGGCTTCTCCTTTGGCGCCAAGCCTAGTGACGCCAAGGACACGAGCGCGCCGGCGACGTCCGGCTTCTCGTTCGGCGGCGCGTCCACCGCGACGCCAGCCGCTGCTTCGAGCGCGGGCGACGCCAAGAGCAGCTCGTCTGGCTTCTCCTTTAACGCCAGCGCGCCGGCGGCGGCGACCACGGCCGAGGCCAAGCCGAGCACGTCCGGGTTCTCTTTCGGGAGCAAACCCGCGGCGGACGCGTCCTCCAGCGGCTCGGCGTTCGCGTTCACCGCCTCCAAGTCGCCCAAGATGAGCGCGGCGGCCGACAGCAAGTCGAGCTCGTCCGGGTTCAGCTTTGGCGCCTCGAGCGCGGCACCTGCTGCCGCGCCGGCCGAGGCCAAGACCAGCTCGGCGGCGCCGGATGCCAAGGCCACGTCTGGGTTTTCCTTTGGTGCTGCGACGTCGTCAGCCACGCCGGCTTCGACCACTAGCGCGTCGTCGACGGCACCCGGCGGGTTCTCCTTCGGAGCCAAGACCACTTCAGCGGAGGAGAGCAAGAAGGACGACGCGGGTTCTGCGCCGTCGTTCGGGTTCGGAACGTCGACGACTGCTAGTACGTCCACCACCGCCACGACGTCGTCTGCGCCGGCGCTTTCGCTGTCGACGACTACCACTGCGTCCGCACTGACGACGGCTCCGACGCCGACGGAGAAGCCGCCGGCCGAATACATGGGCAAGACGATCGAGGTGAGCACGCTCGACAACAGGTGTCATCGTGTGCCCAAACTGATAGCTGTGTCTACTGAGCCACAGGAAATTATCAACATGTGGAGTGAGCAGCTCGAGCGCAACGCGGACACGTTCACGACCGAGGCTGTCAAGGGTACGAACGAGTGCTCTCTCGATCGTGACAGTCCCCTCGATCCCTGACATCAGGGCTTGTGGTGCATATGACAGTCAGCGCGTGGGACAGCGAGCTCATGGACAGTCAGAAGAAGCTAGGCGACATCGCGAGCGACGTCCGGCGCATCCAAGTGGCGCAGAACGAGCTCGACTCGAACCTGGACACCATCTTCGCGTATCAGATGGAGCTCAAGTCAACGCTGGAGGTGCGTCGGCCATGCCCTGGCTTGCCTGCACCCTTCTGTTGCCTGGCACTGACATGAACTGCCGCCTCAGCAATTGGAGAAGAGCGTCGACAAGATGTACGAGGCGCAGGACCAGATGCCCGTGGCCGCCGACATCGAGCGCGAGCAGACGCTGCAGCTGTCGGTGGACATCGACGACCAGCTGAACGCCATGACGACGACGCTGAAGGAGACGGTGGACAAGCTCAACAAGGCGCAAGAGGACGCCGCGGACGAGAGCAACCCGGTCGTGCAGATCATGAAGGTGCTGAACGTGCACCACAACTCGCTGCAGTGGGTCGAGAGCAACGCCGGCCGCATCAACTCGGAGATCACGCAGCTGTCGCGCAAGCTCCACGAGTAGCGAGTTAGTCTCCCACGTCGCGTGGACGAGCGCATGCAGAAGTGTCTGCCTGCTCTCTGCTCCCTCGGCAATACACGCACTGCCTTTGAACTGTGGTGGATGCCATTGGGTTGCTCACTTATACCGTTGTGAAATCCGCAGTGGCTCTACCGGCCGACGAGTCCTCCTCTCCGTTTCCACCCGCCAAGCATTCCAATGTGCTGACGGGCCGGAGAGCTGATCGTGGTCGCTAATGGACTCGCCGCCGTGTCAAAAATGTACTTCCTCCGTCGGAAGTGGTGTCTATGCGTGGTGGAGGTACTTGCAGCCTCGGCATCTCTATCCGGGCGTCAAGTGGTGGGCGTGCTCGTTGAGCAGCGTGGACGATGCTGCGTTTAGTACGTTGGCATGGCCTTGGGCGACGACATGGTGCGCGGCAGCGTCATCGGGGACAGCGACAGACTGTCGGACATTGTGAACGGCGACGCCGCAATGCCGGACCGTCGCGGCACGGACGACTGCTTCTCGACGATTCCGTTGCGGACGAGGCCCATGAGCGCCGAGGACGCCAGCGAGTCGCGCGACTTGGTCGACTGCCGGCCGACATCGCGGTCGGACGGCCTGTTCAGCAGTTCGATGAGTCGTTCCTGCGCTTCGGCATCGGTAGCAGGCGGCGGCGGCGGCGGCGGCGCACGATGAGATGTCCGTGGAGCAGGCGGAGCCTGGACCCGGTGCATTGAAGACACGGAGACCTGCCGTGCTCGGTGGGTTGACGACGACGATGGTCGCGCTTGTGACGATGGTCGCGCTTGTGACGATGGTCGCGCATGTGACGACGGTCGAGCGTGTGATGACGGCCGGGCATGAGATGAAGGCCGAGCCTGCGACGACGGCCGCGCCGTTGACACGGCGGATCGCCGGGGCGACACCGACAGGAAGGCTGACTTGCGCACTGGCATGGGACTCACCATGAGGTTCTCGCTCGGACCGGGAGCTTGCAGCGCTGACAACGACGGAGCAGAGGACGACGACGATGACGCGGACCCTGCGCGCGTTCGTCGGATCTCTTCGGCAGCCTGGCCGGACGTGCTGTTGCTGATGTGGCTGGCACGTGGACTCGGCGTCGACGGCTGTGGAGGGAGAATAGTGATCGGGATGTCGATCTTGATGGGCGCCGTCGGCTTGGGGTACTCGCACTCGAGCGAGATCCGGTACGAACAACTCAGGAACGAGCCACTCGTCGTCGGGAAGCGGATCTTCATCGCCATCGGGAGGAACAGCGTGCGCTCGAGCAAGTCACCCGCGGTCGGTCCTTGATACTTGAGCTGCATGATCGGACGCGACGCAATGCGGTTCCCGCCTTGCGGGTGGCCAAGCGTCACGTCCTGGTACAGCCGGCACTTGACGGCCTGCACGTTGATGGACGACGTGTGGTTGTTCACGAAGCACTCGACCTGCGCGTTCTCGCCCAGGCGGAAGGTATCCCGCGCCATGGAGATGGCGACGTGGCACGTGCCGCGGTCCAGCATGCGCATCCAGCGCAGGCGCTTCGACACGGTGCGCTCGACGGCGTGGAACTTGACGGGCACGTCGGTCCTCTCGCGGACAATCAGGTCTTGCACCGCTTCGAGGTCCGAGATGAAACGCCCCTGCACCTTGACGCTCGCCTTGAGCGTGTACTTGATGGTCGCGTGCAGCCCCGTGAAGCGCGGACCGCTCTCGAGCGAGTGCGCGTCCAGCACGCCCGGTAGGTTGGCCGGCAGCGGGAACCGGAACGGATGGGAGTACTGACCTGGCTCGCACGGGTTCGGCAGCGCCGCCGTCAAGATCTGCGGACAAGCAGCGCGTTAGAGACTGACTGGCGCGAGGCTTGGTGCCCCAGCAAAGTGGCGAGCTGCGCGCCGCACCTGCTCGCGGAGGAACTCCTGGTAGCGCGAGTGGTGGTCGTGCTTCTCCCGCCACTGCGCGATCTCCTCTCCGTACAGCGAGAAGACGAGCGCTGCGAGCAACAGAGCGGTCAGTATATCCAGCGCCGGCCGACGCGCAGACGGCCGCAATGCACCCCCGCCCCGTCTTACCGTTGCAGCGCATGGTCTCGGTGACGACGACCGTCAGGTGGCCCGAGAGCGTGTCGCCCGCGCGGTACTCGTTCTTGTCGAGCGAGATGAAGACCTCGCCGCGCACGCCGATTTCGCCGCCGAACAGGTCGATGGACGGCGCCATCGTGCTGCGCGTCATGGCGTCCATGCTCGCAGTCCTTACTCCTCGCGCCGCCTTGTTGTTGCGGTGGAGAAGCGCGAGTGCCGGCCTCTCGCACCGCGATTAGTCTCGCAAGGCAAGGGCGGAAGGAAGGCAGGGGGCGGAAGGCAGGGGCGGAAGGCAGAAAAGGGAGCCCAGCAGCGTCCTTCTCTCTCGCCGGCTGCCACGATTCTCGGGAAGCGATGGGCTCGCCGTGTCCGCCGTACAGGTACACGCTTCGATTTGAGCGCGGATCTCGGCGAGACGCGAGAGAGACACGGGGCACCGGCCCGCCCGCCCACCGGAGCGCGACGAGAAGCCCTCTCACGCGCAGATCACGACGCGCGCGAGCTGGAAACGTTGTGATGGCGGCAAGCAACTACGACAGCGCACCGGTGCGAGCAAGAGCGGCCGGCGGGTGTAATGCGATAGGTGCACAGGCTGTCACACTGCCCATCCATCGCTCCAGCAGGCTTCCGACCGCGCAATAGCAGGCAGAGTAGGCCATCGGTCAGTGCTCGGCGGTCTCTCCAGTCCCTTCAGTCTGGAGAGACCGGAGACTCGACGGTGGCCACAAGGTGGCGAGTCGTGCGTGGCGGGAACCGGGGTTCAATGCTCGCGCCATGCTCGACGCGACGAAGAGCTCTTGATGGAGACGCTGCATATCGTTTCAAGTTGATGAGTTCAGTAGATGCAGGTCGGAACGCTCGAAATATGATGGGTTGATTACTTGAACGAGAAGCGAGGGTCGGGCGTTTGTTACAGAAAACAGTTGGATGCACACAAAACGAGGGACGCGAATGTAATGCTTCAAATTGCTGTTGACACGGACATCCCGTTGAGGTCCTCGACGCCCACATGCGATCCGATGGCAGGAGTCACAGCCTGTGGTTCACAGAAGCATTCGTCACGAATGCGTGTGGCCTTATGCCCGCCTGTCGGAGCATATGGCGAATTCGCATGGTGACTGTGAAGATGACGGCCACGCCGACTGAAGGTGCTTGTCTCCGACACTCGACTGACGGATGCGCATGGATAGTCGCGCACGCAACAACAGAGTGGAAAAGCGTCGGCTGCTGAATCAAATCCTCATCCGGCATGCGCAAATGACCGAACGCGTTGAGCATTGTCGAGCGTCGGCAGAGACCCACGCCGCTTTGAACAAACTCGGCGCTCGCCGGTGTCGGTTTGGGCAGGAGAAGTGCATCCCCACGGCTGGCAGGGATGAGTGTATCCAAGTCAGTCGTTAACTTTCATGTAGTATACAGCCGAGCCGTCACAAATCAAGTAATTTGCATTGAGATGCATTCGTTATTTTGCCATATTTGCCACGAAAATTTCAACTTTCAAAAGGATATCCGACCTTCGATGGCATACCTTGTCTGAATTTATGATTGAACCGACCAAACGACTTGAGCTTTTGATGCAATATTTCACCTTCGATGTAAAGTACGGACCCGACTCCGTTATATAACTGCTGACACGCATCACTCCGCCACTCATCACTTCACGCACTTCTGAACATGCAAACCCCATGAATGTGCCGCCTCATGGGCAACGCCTCCCGCCGTTGGAGACAGCCATTCCCAGACCATCCAACGAGCGCTCACTGGGCCCAGCGTGCTGTCTGCAGACCCCTCGACGGGCATGGACGCGTACGGCACCTTCGAGCCGCATCGCCATGTCACTGAAGCGCCGTCACCAGCCTCTGGTCGGCCGCTCGCGCGCGCTGCAGGCGCCGCTGGCGTCGCCCTGCTGGCGTTGGGTGCGATCTCCGGGCAATTCTCTGTCCGCGACGTCGATACTCCACTCCATGAGCACCTGTTGATGAGCACGTCGCCATCCTCCGGACTCAGCGACGCCGAGCAATCGTTCCTCTCCGGTATCAGCCGCGACCGCATGAAGGAGTTCCTCCACGCGTACTCCAGGTGAGTCAACGCTACGTTGCTCGTGTCGGTCGCATCTCAGTGACTGACACATGCGCTCCTCCGGTGATCAGCGTCCCGCACGCTGCTGGGTCACCGCAAGACTACGAGACGGTCGCGTACACGGCGGACATGCTCGAGTCCTTCGGCGTCGACAACGAGATCACCGAATACTACCCGCTGCTGTCGCTCCCCGTGCACCGCCGAGTGGCGATTGTCTCGCCCACGCACGCACAGCGAGAACTGAACCTGACAGAAGGCGTGGTCACTGGTGACTCGTGCACTGCCAGTGACTCGAACGCGCTGCCGCCATTCCTGGCATACGCGAGCTCGGGCAACGTGACGGCGCCAGTCATCTACACCAACTACGGCACTCCGAGCGACTACGAGTGGCTCAAGGCCAACAACGTCAGTCTCGAGGGCAAGATCTCGCTCGTGCGCTACGGTGGCAACGACCGCGGCACCAAGACACTGATCGCCGAGCAGCATGGGATGGTGGGTGTGCTCATCTACTCGGATCCGTTCGATGACGGATATGTGCGCGGCCCCGTCTACCCGGATGGTCCGTGGCGGCCGGAAGACTCCTTCCAGCGTGGAGGTATCGACTTCCTGTCCGTGGCTGCGGGTGATCCGCTCACACCGGGATTCCCGTCGACTCGGGACGCTCCGTACCAAGCTATTGAGACCTGCGACTCGATCCCTCACATCCCAGCGCTTCCGCTCTCGTACGGCCAAGCCAAGCACTTGTTCAACGCCATGAGTGGGAAACCCGCGCCTGCTTCGTGGCAAGGTGGGCTTGTGACGCCTGATCATCGTGGATATCGCGTTGGGGACGACGACGCGCTCGTGGTGAACCTCGACCTGGAGATGGACAACAGCATCGGGACGATCTGGAACGTGATGGCGACAATCCCTGGCCGTGAGCAGCCGGACGAACTTGTTGTGATCGGAAACCACCGCGACGCGTGGACGTGCGGTGCCATCGACCCGAACAGCGGCTCGTCCGTGATGCTTGAGATGGCGCGCGTGTTCGGAGAACTTCTCAAAACGGGGTGGAAGCCTCGCCGCACCATCGTCATGGGTTCCTGGGACGGCGAAGAGTACGCGCTTCTGGGCAGCACCGAGTGGGCGGAGGACCACGCGGAGAAGCTCAAGAAGCACGCCGTCGCGTACATCAATGTCGACGCGTTCATGGGTCCGTACGTAGCGGCAGGCAGCGCGCCATCCATTGCTCAGTTCCTCCAAGACACGGCCAAGGATGTGCCCGCCGCACAGTTCTACGGGAACGAGACCGAGGCATCTCTGTATGAGCAATGGATGAAGCAGCAAGACGCGCGCATCGCGATGGGCGTGGATGTGACGGCTGGTACGCTCGCTCCTGACCATTTGATCACACAGCTCGGCTCCGGCTCCGACTTCACCCCGTTCTACCAGTTCCTCGGCATCATCTCGGCCAACCTCGGGTTCGGCGGCACGCTCGACGGTGGAGGCTACGGCACGTACCACAGTAACATGGACAGCATCATGTACTCGGAGACTGAAGGCGACCCACGCTACGCTATCCACGAGACTGCTGCGCAGTGGTGGGGACTCCTCACGATGCGTCTCGCTGAGCTGGCGATCCTGCCGTTTGACTACTCGACGTATGCGCTCGTCATGAAGGAGCAGCTTGCGGGGTACGAGGCTCAGCTGGACACGGTCGAGGTCGACTTTTCCGCCCTTCACACCGCGATCAACACGTTTGCTGACCATGCGGACCGCTTCCAGTCCAGCCTGCGCGCGTTCTCGGCCTCTTCGCAGTCGGCCGCGAGCTTGGACTACTGGAACGACAAACTGGTGCAGCTCGAGCGCTTGTTCCTGTCGGACGTTGGCCTCCCGCACCGCTCTTGGTACAAGCACGTGGTTTTCGGCCCCGGATTCTACGAAGGCTACAAGGCCGCTGCGTTCCCTGGCATCGCCGACGCGATCGTGTTCAAAGACCCGGCGGACGCGCTGCAGTCCCATGTGGACGAGGTCGCGCGTGTCGTGTCTCGCGCCGCCGCCTTCATTGCCGAGGACTGAGCTTCAGCTGAGGAGGAAGTTGGTGCGTTCAGCGCTAGTATGTGCAACTACTTCGAGAAGAAGGTATGGAACAGGCGGCTCAGAGCATGGAGTGGTGGTTCACTAGCGTTGGGGTTGACTTAGCATCTCAAGTGAGGGTTCGACAAGCCAAGACCTGTCAAGTTCTGGTACGAAGTTCTTCAACTCTAATGTGGCGATCACAAGTGCATGATCTGATTACCTGATCGCTTCAGCCAGTCGATCTTCCTCGCCATTTTGTTCGTACGCTGTAACGTAGAGATACTCTGGTGGATCAGCTTACTGCATTGGCCACTGCAGCAAAGACGAGGCTGATGCCGTTGAACCAGCCACGAGGAGAAATCAAGTGCCGAGCTGTAAACTTCCAAGCGAGGATGTTTACAGACGCGCTTCAAATAGTCGTTCAGGAGGCACAAGAGCCTGTGATGGGCATTTGCAGTCAACTTCAATCCTGGTTGCGGATTCCTTGACGAGGAACACGACTGGCATGGTTCGTGCGTCTTTACCAAGCGGTCGAAGCTCGTTCGAGTTCAAGCGTGATGTTCCCTGTCGTACTGTACTCACCTCGCTTCCTCACTTGTCCATGGTCTAGCGCCTCGGCATCAGCTCGCGGTCTCACGCTTCGACCTCGGCTGTCAACACTGCTCACTCCCCAATCTGCAACAAGCTGCACAAGCCAAATCTCCGATAAACACACTTAACCGCTTTCAACGACTCAAGCAATGGTGTTTTCGTTCAAGTCGGCGCTTCGGGTCGCGTTAGTTGCTGCAACACTGGCAACGACTGCGCTGGGTCAGTCGTGCGGTGATGCCTCCGAGCCGACGCTGACGCCTGCTCCAACGACCTCCGAGCCTGGCTCAGCTTCTTCGCCATCCTCGTCGTCGTCTTCCTCGTCGAGTAGTGGAGGTAGCAGCGGGAACTCGACGACCATGTGCTTCCCATCGGGGTTCCTCCTCGGCACGGCAACGGCGGCGCAGCAAGTCGAGGGCGGTGTGAACGCGACTGGCCGCACGCTGTCCTTCTGGGACGTGGTTTGTCAGACCGGATCCTCAATCGAGTGCTCCAACGTCGCCGATGACTTTGTTCACCGATACGCGAGCGATGTCGCGCTGATGAAGGGCGATGGACACAACGCATTCCGTCTGTCGCTGTCGTGGCCGCGCGTCATGAACTGGAACAACGCGACCGGCCACATGGAGGCGAACCCAGAAGGCGTGGCGTTCTACCACTCGCTTCTCGACGAGTTGGCGGCCAACGGTATCGAGCCGGTGGTCACGATTTTCCACTGGGACATCCCGTTTGAGCTGTACTCGCTTGGCAACTTCCTCAACGTGAGCATCGTCGACCACTTCGTCGAGTACACCGACCTCGTGCTGAAGGAGTACGGCCAGAAGGTCAAGCGCTGGGCGACCATCAACGAGCCGCAGTCGGTTATGGCTGTCTTCTACCTTGGGCAGGGCACGGACTCGGACGAGTACGAGGCCGGGCACAACCTCATCCTGGCTCACGCTGCTGCTGTCCAGCGCTTCCGTGAACTCAAGACCGACGGAACAGTCTTGGAGGCAGCCGAGATCGGTATTGTGGTGTCTGGCTTTGGTGTTACCCTGAATGCAAGTGACCCCGCTGACAATGAGGCCGCCGAGCGATTCGCACAGTTTACTGTTGGCTGGTGGCTTTCTCCGCTGACGACCGGAGATTACCCTGCTGTCATGCGTGAGCGCGTTGGCGACCGCCTCCCAACGTTCACGGCGGACGAGTCGGCGCTGGTCAAGGGCTCCTACGACGTCTTCATGTACAACTTCTACTACGCCGATGGGATCACGGACTGTGCGTCAGCTTCGTCCAACACCAACTGCTCCAGCTTGAGTGCAGGATGGTCCGCCGATTTGGGCGTCGACGACTCCCACATCCCAGTCGATGCTGTGTACTCCGACATGTCTGGGAACTGCGCTGGCCACTTCGGATACCCGCCGTCGTATCTCGAAGCCATTGAGTGGGTGCACAACTTGGACCCAAGCGCCAACATCCTCCTCACCGAGAACGGTTGGTGTGGCAACCAGACCATCGACAACCAGGACCAGCTGTGGTACTTCCGCACGCACCTCGAACAAGTGCACAAGGCCATCTACGAGAAGAACATCCCGATCGTCGGCTACCTCGCCTGGAGCTTCATGGACAACTACGAGTGGGGCTCGTACGCGGCGCGCTACGGTCTGTACCATGTCGACTACCCGGACAACATCGGCGACGCAGACCTGTACTCCCTTCCAGCGACCGAGTTGACGCGCACGCCTCGCTCGGCGGCCAAGTTCTTCGCCTCGGTGGCGACCACGGGCTGTCTGGAAGTGGACTCGGACGACCTCAAGTGGCTCTAAGCTGCTGAACGGTGTCAACGCTCGGAGATACAGTGATGAGGATATCCTTCGAGGCGTCTCCCACACAACGATCGACTGGCAATGCCCTAACCAATCGAGCACAGCGTCATACTTCCAAGTTCTTTGTCTTTATCGAGTGTTGTTTGCCTCGGGATGGAGTTCGCTTCAGCTCAAACTCACCTCCACCTCACTGCTGGAGAATGAACTCGACGGCCTTGTTGACGATGCCCGTCACGACATCGATGTGCGCCTGCGTCTCCTCGGCCGAGTCGCCGAACGCGACTGCGTCGTCGATGCCCGGGAACGACGTGCCGGCGTACCCCTCGAAGTACCCGGGGCCGAACACCACGTGCTTGTACCATGGGCGGTGCGGCAGGCCCTCGTCCAGGAGGAAGTAGCGCTCGAGCTGAACCAGCTTGTCGTTCCAGAACGCCGCGAGCTCGGTCACCTCGCTCGAGTTACTCGTACTGGCAGCCTCCGCCTCGAACGCCGTGACGTTCGCCTGCAGGTCGATGACGCTCACGTTAAGCTGTGCGATGGCGTCGTACAGACCGGTGAAGTCCACCTGGGAGCTGTTGCCCTGCGCCTCAACCATCGCGACGACTTCCGTCTCAAGGGTCTCGAGCTGGTCGTGCATGATGGTCGCGTACGTCGAGTAGTCGAGCGGCACGATCTGGTTGTTGGCGAGGCGGAGCGCAATCACGGTCCACCAGCGAGCCAGCGCCTCGTGGGTCGTGTAGTTCGGGTCGCCGATCGTCTCGGAGAACATGACGCTGTCCATGGAGCTGTGGTACGTGCCGTAGACCGAGTACGAGTTCATGAACATGAGGTTGGCCGACACGATGCCGAGGTGCTGGTAGAAGGCTGTGTAGTCCGAGCCCGAGCCCAGCAGCGTGACGAGGTTCTCGGGGCCCATGGCGCCGAGAGCCGCGAGGCTCGCCGCCGGCAGCTTGCTCTGCTGGTTGTACCATTGCTCGTACAGCGATGTCTCGGTCTCCGAGCCCGTGAAGAGGTTCGCCGGCACGGCCTTGGCAGCGTCGATCAGCAACGACGCGATGGCCGGACTGCCGCCACCGAACACGATCTGGCCCAGGAAGGCGTCCACGTTGATGTACGCGACCACTTGCTCCTTGATCTCGTCCGCGTGGTCCTCGGCGTACTCCGTGCTGCCCAGCAGCCCGAACTCCTCGCCGTCCCAGGACGCGAACTTGATGGTGCGGCGCGGCTGCCAGCCGGCCTGCACCAGCTCGCCCAGCACGCGCGCGATCTCGAGCATGGACGACGAGCCGCTGTTAGGGTCGACGGCGCCGCACGTCCACGCATCGCGGTGGTTGCCGATCATGACGACCTTGTCGGGCTCCTCGCTGCCCGTGATGGTGCCCACAACGTTCCAGATGGGTCCGACGAAGTTGGCGATGTCCAGGTCCAGGTTGAGCACGACGGCGTCGTCGCCACTGTCCGCGCCGATGTTGTAGCCATTGTCGAGCACGAGGCCTCCCTGCCACGCCGTGGGGGCAGCCGATCCCTGGAGCGCGCCGAGGATGTACTTGGCCTGGCCGTAGCTCAGCGCCATGGTCGGGATGTGAGGGATGGACGTGACGTTGTCGTAGTCCAGCCGCTCGGCGTCCTCCGTGGCGGCCCAGCCGGGTGTCAGCGGGTCGCCCGTCGCCACCGACAGGTACTGCGCCGAGCCGCGCTGGAACGAGTCCTCCGGCCGCCACGTGCCGTTCGGGTAGATAGCACCCTTGACGTAGCCGTCCTCGTTCGGGTCCGAGTAGATGATGACGCCGGCCATGCCCTTCTCCTCGGCGTTCATGACCTTGAGGCCGCGGAAGTTGCTGCCGTAGCGCACGAGCGCGATCTTGCCCTCGAGCGTCACGTTGAGCGACTCGAGGTACTCGAAGTCGGCCTGGCGGCCGTAGTTGGCGTACACGACGGGTGCCGTCACGTTGCCTGCGCCGGCGTACGTGATGAACGAGCCGGGCCAGAGGTTGTCGCTCGTGGTGCACGTGTCTCCGGCGACCGTGCCCTCCGTCAGGTTGAGCTCTCGCTGGGAGACCGCGGGGGAGACGATGGCGAGCCGCTGCGACCGTGGAGCCGACAGCAGCGGGTGGTACACGCCGATCTCGGCCGGCACGCCGAACGCCTCGAGCTGCTGCTGCGTGTACACGGCCGTGTCGTAGTCCTCGGCCGTGCCGCACACGTGCGGAGAGCTCGAGTACGCGTGCAGGAACTCGCGGATGCGGTCGCGGTCGATGGCCGCCATGACCTGCGTCTCCAGGTCTGTCTCGTTGGCGGTCGAGGCGGCCGAGACGCAGGCGGCGAGGGCCACAGCGGCGAGCACTCGGGAAGCGGTCAACACCATGGCGGAGGAGGTCTCTGGCGCTTGAGCAGGGCGAGGCGAGTGCGAGAGTGAGCAGGGAGTCGAGGGCCGCGGCGAGTGACCGAGGACGGAGGCCACGGACTTGAAGGGCGAGATGCTGGGTGGGTCCGGACTCCAGAGGCGCGCGTTAGTACTCGGTCTCGGCAGACGAGGCCTCGGCTGCTGGCGTGCGCTCGTGTCTTCATGTCTTGACTCGCGAGCCCGCGGGTCATGCAGAGACCGTCGGCGTCCCAAGCCGAGCCAATGGCAAGCCATGCCGGCGCGAGCATCAAGTTAATCGGTCGACTCGTCTGGTGAAACGGAGGACACATCGGCGATGCGCCGCATCAACTTCGGATGAGTCTCCACGCCTGGATTGATGAACCACGGAGAGAGACCTTGGGCTTCCCACGATCTTCTGCTCGTCCGCTCGCGGGTCGTGCAGAGGCTGGGCTGGTGGCCGTCAACTCGCCACGCTGCTTGCTTCCCATCCTTGGCGTCATGCAGGTCACAGACGTGGAGTCAGGCGAGGGCGAAGGCTTTGGCGTCATGGCGGTCGGGTCTTTGGAGACCGACAGGGAGGAGACGGCATGGCAACGCACGAGACGAGGAAGGGAGAAGGCAAAGGAGACGGCTTACTATCCCAAATAATAAGTTCGTTCGTTTGGACCCTCTAGCTGCAGGGAGACAACACCGCGAGACACACAAGCACGGACGGCGGGCGGCAGGCAGAAGAAGTGAACTCAAAGCCCCCACGCACGCTCCGCTCAGCCCGCGCTCACTCCATCGACAGGTCGCTGCGTCGGAGCGCCGAAACTTACAGCACGTTGATGTTCTCGACGGGCGTGACGGCCGACGGGAAGTCGTCGTCGCGCTTGTCGTCCAGGTCCTCCAGCTCCTGCGCGCGCTTGCGCGTCTGGTAGATGAAACCGAACGCGACCATGGCGGCGCAGCCAGCGCCGGCGATCGCGAGGCCGACCACAGTCGAGCTGCTTCCGTTCGTGCTCTGCGTGTTGGCCGTCTCGGAGCTGCCCGAGTTGTCGGCGCCCGTCGTCTTCTGCGCGTCGCCCGACGTGCCCGAGGTGCCCGCCGTGCCCGTGGTCGTAGACTCGCTCGACACGTTGCCCTCACCGACGTCGGCCTCGTCCGCGACCTCGTCGTCCGAGCCGAAACCAGTCTCGGCGTCCGTCGAGCCACTGCCAACGCTGCCAGCGGTGCTGGAGCTGCCGACACTGCCGCTGCCAACGCTGCCGCGGAGCGACGTGCTGTCCGATCCCTCCGAAGCAGCATCGGCCTCAAGCGCGACGTCACTCGACGCCGACGACTCGGCCTCCGGGGTGGCGGTCGGCTCGGGGGTCGACGTCGTCGGCTCCGGGGTAGCCGTCGTCGGCTCCGGCGTCGCGGTGGTGGGCTCCGGCGTGGCCGTCGTCGGCTCCGGGGTCGTCGTAGCAGGGGAGGTGGTGGACGGCGAGCTCGTGGGCGAGCTAGCCAGGGTGAACTTGTCCTGCGAGTCGTACGTGAGGAGGCCGAAAACCTTCTCGTAGTCCTCCGACTTGGACGGCGTGTCGTACATCTGGAAGAAGAAGGACTGCGACTGCGACGACATCCACGACTGGTAGTCGCTGTAGAAGGTCTCAAGGCCCGACACACTGCCCGAGTTCCCGCTGTACGAGCCGCCCGTGGGCCAGCCCGTCTCGGTCAGCAGCAGCTTGCTGCCAAAGTTGGAGTACATGGTGTTCCACTGCGTCTGGACGAGTGCCATGGCGTCGTCGGCCGACGTGCCGCCCGTGAAGAACGGGTGCACGTTGACACCGAGCACGTCGCAGGCCGAGACGAGGTCCGACCAGCCCGAAATGCTCGAGTAGTTGATCACCTCCGTGTTGCGCTGCACCGTGCCGACCTTGACGCTGTCGGGCACCTGCGACTTGATGCTCGAGATGAGGTCGATCATAGCGCTGGGCACGCTCGAGGCGCCCGCGAGGTTCTCGTTGCCAACGAAGATGTAGGCGACGCCGCCGCTGTTGGCGGCGCTGATGGCGGCCGTGGCCTGCGACGAGTAGTCGCTGTTGGGGTACGGCACGCCGAGCGCGGCCGTGAGGCCCGCGGCCGTGATGATGGGGCCCATCTCGGTCGACCCAAAGTACGAAATGTACGTGCGCACGGCGTCGAAGCCCTTGCTCTTGATGAGCGCCATGTCCTCGGCCACGGTGCTGGCCGACTTGCTCGTCGTGTGGTCCGGGTCGTAGCACACGCCGTTGGCGTCCACGTACACGGCCGAGAGCGCCGCGACGGTCGCGAGGAGCACGCTAGCGAGCTTCATATCGGCTGCCTGGTCGTCCGCTTAGTGTCGGGAAAAGGTTGTGGGGGGGCTTCTGCTGCGATCGCGGAAGGTGTAAGGGAGGCGGCGGCCTTTCTCCTTCTTGGGCTTTGTATGCGCGGGACGGACGCAAACCCAAAGTGACGATGGCGAGGCGTGCGTTTTCCCTCTGCAATCGAGGAGAAAAGGAAGGATAAGCGCCTCGCAGTGAGGGGGAAATCGGAAGTGAAGCGCCTGTGTGTGTGGGCAGGAACGGCAGGCAGGCAGGAACGGCAGGCGGGCGGGAGAGGAGGGGGCACGAGGGAAACGGGCAACACCGAGTGGAGTTCGGCGAGGGCTCGGGGTGGCTTACATTTTCCAACATGTAGGGAGCCAGCGAGACCAGTCAGCGCGTTGCGAAACGGTGCCGAGCCAAAACAGCCGGTGGAAGGACGGACCACCGTGGTCACGTTGCGACGAAAAGCACGGTTCTCGCAACGACGCGACAAGCGCAGAAAAGGGCTGCGGTGGGTGAACTCACAATGGGGACGCGGATGGAGTTGAGGAGGAAATTGCGCTCGTCCGGCATCAAATAGTTTGTATGCCGGCTTCAAGCAAAAATCGCATCCGGACGTCGACATTTGCGCCAGCCCATCAGCAAATTCAATCGATAGAGAAAACGCTTCTTTACATTCAGCATCGAGGCGCTCTATACGCCTGCAATCGGTAATCAGCATGTTGCTGGACGCTCGCCCGAGGTGTGAGCCACGATTTATTCGCGTGAGTCACATCTGGGGGGAGGGCGGCGGCCAGCCGGTGCTACCGCGGACAATCGGACCAGCGACATATTTGGCCCATGTGGCAGAGCAATACGGCGCAGCACTCCCTGAATGATGTGGCTGAAAACCAGCATTGTGCTCATCGACTTCGAGGGGTTCTGCGCTGCTGTTGCTGTTGCCGCCGTCAGCGCTGCCGTCGGGCCGCACTTTCTGGCTCCTGACCGTTTCCGAAAAGTGTGCCATGCAGAGGCACGCATCAAAGACTGATCCCCAGCCACAAACGCGCGAATCGGCGCGCAAACCAGCTGGTTTGCCTCAATGCAACCAAGATAACAGCTACTCAGTAAGCCTGATTTCTGCACTCAAGGCTCAAACCTGCACGCTCTCTAAATCCGGCAGTGTACTGACCTGAATGAGCCTCGTCTGCGTCATTGACCATGGATCGACCGAGAGCACCAGTCCGTTGGCGTGCCGAACAAGAGACCGGCAGACAGACAGACAGACAGGCGGGCGTTGATCGGGCGGCGAAGATGTGCAATGCCCGCTAAAACTACAGCGTAAGCTTATATGGCGGATCCCGAGCCTTGCTTGGCTCGAATCCTTTTGATCACCTCGCGCTGGACCAATGTCCATGCCCAAGCTCCACATTGCCCGCAGCAATACATGTAGACGGCGAACTCATCACGACATCCCAGTGCACATGAATCACTCTCCCCAACAAGTGCGCCGTTCCCGTGAGGGGATTGGCGGCTTCACAGTTGCCGCTCGCACCACCGTCTTCACCGCAGGTTGCAGGCTGCAGGCTGCAGGCTGCAGGCCTCTGGCACCACGCCGGTCCACTCTTGACTCGCTCGCGCACCGGCTTCCACTCGGCGGAGTTGGATGAATTGCATTCCTCTCCTCTCCGGCGTCAACGAGCGATGCCCGTGTGGAGACGCGAGGGATCACGATCACCCGGCCACTCCGAGTGCTGAGCCGACAGACTTGATACTGAATGACGAGCTGACTGTGTGCGTTCTCGATGGCAACGCTCGAGTCGGTCGTTGCCAAGCCGCTGTCGTCGACGTGGGCAGCTCGACGTGAGCAACGCAACCTCCAACGCAGACTCAATAGAATCCCGCATGAAAGGCACAAGTGAGCCCCCCAGCACGCCATTCCATCGCTCTGGATGCTGAACGGAGTCGCCTCACTGCCTTCCTTCCATGGCGACTTGCTCGCATCTTCTCGCTGTGCGAACGCCACGCGCCGTCCGCACAGAAAGACTCGGTGGGTCACGCTTGCGCACGTCGTGGGCTGTCCGATCCGAGACACGAACGATAGGCAAGCACCGTGCTGTAACGAAGCCATTCTCCACACCAACACCATTGCGCCTGTCATGCATGTCGTCCGCATCCTTTCACCAGGATTCACAAGGATTCACTTTGTGTCCTCTTGATTTAGCGTTTGACACACTAATCTATGAGATGTTCCTAACTTTGGGTTTTGAACGCTACACGAGCCAATTCAAACGCGATGGCTTCAAGCATGTGCAAGGCTTGAAACACCGACGGCTCCAGGATCGGCGTTCTCTCGGTCACAGTCGAGCATTCTTCTTCGCCGCGGCAGGCGGCATTCAGACTTCACGAGCGTGTTGGTGATGCCACCAAGTCTTTGGGTCGAAATCGCTGGCAAGAGTTGGCTCGCAGATATATCACGCAGAAACGACGGCAGGCGCTTGAAGATTGGCGGTGATGGAGCCACCAACGACGGTTCCTGACGACGAAATCCAGAATGCATGAGATCCTTCCTGACGTGTCGGCTGCGTGCCGGCATTCTCGATGTGACAAAGGTGGATTCCTGTCCGGCAGTGTCCGATGGTTTGTGGGTGTTCATTCCCCAATCTCCGCAGTCAACCCGACGCCAGTGATACACCACTCCGACTCGAGAACCTCATGACCAATTCGTCCGGAACAGACCGCGAGGTGGCGGCGTCATGGGATCTGAGACTCGATCAGGAAGGCTACGTCGCCGGCGACACTATCCGCGGGGCGGTGGTGCTCACGGTCCACGAGCCCATCGCGTTCGAAGGTGAGCGAAGTTGCCTCCCGACGCCTTGTCGAGTCCAAGACTTACAGGCATCGCCATTGGGAATCGTGCGGATTTGCAGCAGCGACAGCGGACATCAGCGGGATTGAAGTCGTCACGTGGGTCGAAGAGGGCGGGGTCTCGGACGGCGAGGTATCCTCTGCAGCATCGTACAGCCGGCGGAGCGAAGCGCTGCGTGACAAGGTGTGGCATGAGTACATGACATCACGGTATCTGCACGAAGCCTAACGAGCATGAGGCATGGCTTCCACCAGGTGACGCTCACGAGCACCTCAAGCTCGTACCAACCCGGGGCGTATGAGTTTGCGCTCGAGTACACACTCCCAGCGACGATCCCCGGCGCATTCCAGTTCAAAAGCGCGCGAGTCGGTGGGTTCGAGCGCATTGCCGCCGAGTTGAGCTACTCGATCCGAGTGTCAACGAACGAGACGTGTGACGAGGACGGGGAGAGAATTGACAACGTGGTCAAGACGTTTCCTGTCACCGTGTTGCGATCGCCTTCATGGAGACCCCGCAATGTGAGAGCGCTCGCCAACTCGACCAGCAACACACCCGAGTTACAGCGGTCGATATCGTCGGAGCTTATTGAAGCGACATCCAAGGTGGATGGATGCTCCCTCTCCGCCATCATTGACAGCGTCACGCACTTCTCGGGCGACACGGTCAAGGTGTTGTGCCGCATTGAGCGCGACCCAACAGCCATCGTCGAGCTAGAGGCGGTCTCAGTGGCGCTCTACGAAGACCTGGAGGTTCGTGTTGCCGGCGACAAGAAGGAGGCAACCAGCAAGGCAATCTGCAAGCATCGCGTCCCCCTCTCGGTTGATTCGCCGGCCGAACAAGTCCTCTCACTCGACCTGTCCTCGTCACCCGACCGCCTCGCACCGTCGCTCAACTCGTGCTTCATGCAGTGGCAGTACCGACTGGTGGTCGTCTGCGAGTCCTCCGACAAGCAGCAAGGCCCGAGTGTCGAGTTCCCCGTCGCCATCCTGTCGTGAGAACCCTCTGCAGCTGCCACGCGCTCTGGGCCGTTCTCGTCTGCGATTGAGGGTCGCTGCAGGCACATCAGAACTGATGTGCCGTTGACTGCGACACGCTCGAGGTGGTCAACTGTACAAAATTTACTCAAAGCGAAATGGATGTCGAGTTTGGTGTTCGTGGTCACCTCCGACCTGGAGCCTCCGAGACGAAGCTCACTTTTGCTTTGCACTCGCAGAGCTCACGCGGCAATGGGTCGGCTCGCACAGCTCACGGGGATCGGAGTCAAGGGCAACGTCCGCCTCTGGCTCGAGAGCGCCGACTTGGCCGCAGGAGACTCCGTCCGAGGCACCGTGCTTGTCCATGTGCAGGAAGCGATCCTCGTCAAAGGTGTGTTTTGCTGGCAGTGCATCGGTGGCGTCTCGCGAGACTAACGAATGCCTGACGCGTTGTGTGATGCCTTGCAGACATTGGAGTCTCCCTCCGCGGGATCGAGGAAGTGTCCGGCATCACGTACGATAAGCATCGCACATACCACAGCCGCCAACGCGAGTTCTTCACGCAAGTCGTCCCAGTCGCGGAAGCCTCCTCGCTCCTGCCCCCGGGTGACTACATGTATCCATTCAACCTCCCGCTCCCCGTCAACCTGCCGGGGTCGTTTCAAATTTCGGGTTACACCGTCGGAGGCTGGTTTATCGACATGCACGACGTCAGCGCCTTCATCGCCTACACCCTCTCCGCGAAGCTGCGCGTGAAAGGGGCGTTCGTGGCCGACCTCGAGACCCGCTGTCTGGTGAATGTGTTGCCACGCCCGCCGCTGCTCCCGCTTCGCTCGCTGTCCGCCTCGGTTTCTCGCCACGTTCGCTTCATGGGGGTCTTTCCTCGTAGCCGTTGCCACCTGTCGGTCTCGATCAACCAGGACGTGTTTGTGGGGGGAGCCATCATGCACGTAAACTACAGCGTGAGCAACGAATCATCGACAGCGGTCTCGTCGATCTCCATCAGCATCTTCGAAGATATCTCGGTGAAGCCGTACATGGTCGATTTCATGACAAGGTCAGCTTCGAACCGCGTTTACAGACAAACTGCCTCCGGGTTGCTGAGCGGGGAGCGTAGAGATGATGTGGCTGTTGTCGGACTGGTATACAACTCGACGGGCCAACCCCTGCGCCGGACGACGAAAGTGCGCTTCACCGAGTGGAGCTACTGCCTCGTGGTGCGCTGCTGCTTCGCGATGAGTCCAAGTGTGCGCGTCGAGCTCCCAATCGTCATCGCGTGAGCGAGCTCTTGAATTCTTCCGCTCTCGGACACCTCGCACGCGTCTTCCAGTCTCCCGTCTCGAGCCTCCAGTCTCCAGTGTGAAGCGATGCGGAGAGACGGGTGCATGCAGCCACAAGGTGGAGAGACTCTCCATCCTCGCACCAACAACCCGGTAGAGCACTTCCGGTGGCTATGGCGAAGCTTTCATCGGCCTGTCCCTCACCGCTCCAAGATGCCTAGAAACGCTCGCGTCGACCCCAGCGCCATGGGTTCAAAAAGGCAACTTCGCCTTGAACCCAACCGCACCCAAGTCTGACCATCAATCCCGTTTGATTACCCTGTTTTGCCACTCATTTAGCAAGTCGTCACTGTACTCGCCCTACAAATGGGTGCAGCGGAGAAGACTTGTCCATTTCGAAAATCCACCAGCGCATTTCTCCATCCGCCGGCACTTCGCGCCTCGTTCCCCGCTTCCCCTCGCCGCTGGAGCCCTCGATGGCGACGCCTGTCGACTCCAGTACTGATGCCAAGGCCGTGCTGAGCGTGGCGCTGTCCAGGGCGAGCTTCGCGCCCGGGGAGGTGGTGCAGGGCGTCGTCCAGCTGCGTGTCAACTCGCCCGTCGTCTGCAGCGGTGCGTGACGTGTTGCGGTGCTCCCCGAGCATGTCCGGTGCTGTCTGACGCTCTATTACGTGTGCGATCGGGAGCAGAGGTCGTGGCGACGGTCGTCGGCAAGGAGGCGGTCGCGTGGACCGAGTTCGTGGGCGGCACGACCGTCCCGGGCAGCGAGAAGCACAAGTTCCTCGAGCTGCAGGTGTGTCCACCGCCCCAAGTTGCTAAGTACTGGACAAGACTGACCGCTCTGTCAATTCCACAGCTCGTTCTGTGTGAAGAGGAGCGCTCGTACGCGCCTGGAGAGCACTCATTCCCGTTCGAGTTCCAGCTGATGGACGACGCGCCGAGCACCTTCCACCTGCATGACCGCACTGCGCACCCTCTCGAGTCTATCATCGCGTCCTCCACGTACACGATTAAGGCGGCGACAAGTGTCAACGGCGCGCGGTTCCTCGAAGACGTCGCGGCCAAGCTGGACTTCGACGTGACGCTGCCGTACACTGGTTCAGGCGTCCAGGGACTTGAGAGCTCGGTCACCGGCAAGGTCGGCACGCTCGCACTCTTCTCCAAGGGAACGTGCAACGTCGCGGGGTCGCTCGACAGAGACGTGTTCACGGCGGGCGAGACGCTCACGGTGCACTCGAGCATCACGAACCAGTCGCCCAAGGACATGAGCGCCATTTCGCTCCGCCTGTACGAGGACCTGACCGTGTCGCTGCCCAACCGGAAGCCGCGCACCGGGTCCAAGGTTGTGTGCCGGCAAGACTACCTAGGCGTCAAGGCCGGTCAGCTGTCCAAGCAGGTGCTGCTCCTGCCGCTGCTGTCGTCGGCCACCCGAGAGCCCATCAGCGCGACGACGACGACTGGCGCATACATCAACTGGCACTACCGCCTTGTGATCAAGTGCAAGTACGCGCTGAGCCACAGCGTGCGCCTCGAGTTCCCCATCACGGTCCTCCGCGCTCCTACCGCTGTCGCTGTGGGAGTGGAATCGAGTGAGCCTGTCGCGGAGCCGTTCGCTGTTGACGCGGGTAAGAGCCACGCCTGATGACATGTGCACATCGAAACGATACTCGCCACTCCTGCATTGCTCGGTTGGGTATAATGGCAATTGGGTCCACCACTACTTGCAGTGATGAACGCTTCCCGACATCTATCGATACGTGGGCAGAGCACGACGTTTCTGTGATGGAAAAAGACAAGTGGCCCGCCTGGCAGCTCCAGGATGGCTACATTGAAGTGCTTCCACCGCGCAAAGGCACGCGCTCGATGCGTGGACATCTTTTACCCGTGGTGCCGCCACATTGCCGGAGCTGTCGAGCATCATTCGTCCATTTTCCTCGCGCAGTACAAGTCGAACGCGTGCTCAGTGCCGAAGTAAGAGACATGGGGAAGCTCGCGCAGAAGCTTGGCATCGGCGTCAAGGGCACCATCTCGGTGGTGCGTGAGAAGGAAGCCTACATGCCCGGCGAGACGGTCACCGGTGTCGTCAAGGTGCACATCACTCAGCCCGTCGAGTGTGGTGGTACGTCTGCAC
>JAADYB010000372.1:0-22938 GCA_023338075.1 Phytopythium litorale
CGTGTCGACGGTTGGAGGAGCCTCTCGTGTCAGGCAAGGCTGGAGAGAGGGTCGAATGCATGTGGATGTGTCGTTGGGGTCATCGGAGGATATGAATGAAGAGGGAGTCTTGGCGGATGGCATCATGCGAATCAATTGCTCCATGCGTGTCAAAGTGCTTCAATTTGGTGCTAATCGTCATCTTGGCCAATCAAAACATATAATGTTAATTGTATCGTACCAGGATTGGTCAGGATTTATCTTTAACAATTTCACTACAATCACATCGCCAACGGATCCCCTGGACATGAACGGCTCCATGCCAATGTCGCGGCCGCTCGCCGCGTTCGGCCGCGAGCACAGCGGCGCGCTGCTACAGCCGCTCCAAGTGCTCCTAGCGCTCGAGGACGCGCTAGCGCTGGGTGTCCGCCACTTGCAGGTCGTCCGCCTGCGCTTCCTGGACGAGCAGAAGCGCCACAAGACGTCCGAGAGTGTCGTGCGGCTCGTGAGCGTCGTGGACCGCTCGCCAGGCTCCTGTAGCGCGGCGCTCGCCAGCGGACACGTGCTGGTCCACCCGTGGGTTTTGGAGCACTTGCAGGTCTTTGACGGCTGCGCAGTCGCCGTCGAACGCGAAGAGGAGCTGAGCGCCGCGCCGACGGCCGAGACCGCGATTGTCCTCGTCAGCGTGCAGGACAAGTACCCCGCGTCTTTGGCGGTGGACGTGGCCCCACCGCCTTCAGTCGTAGCCCAGCCGGTTGGCTCCAAGGTGACTGAGGACGCCATCGTCTCGCATGTGGGCTTGCTGCCCGAGAGCGTACGCAGGGGCAAGCTGAGCCTGGAGCGCGCGATCCTCCGCCAGCTGCGTGGGACGTTCGGCCACGAGCTGTCTGCACGCACGTTGGTTCCCCGGCAGCTGTTGACGGTCCGGATCCTCCAAGAACTGTATGTGCTTCGTATCGAGGCAGTCCAACTGCGGCATCGAGAGGATGGTGACGCCCCGATGGTGATCGAGGTGGCTGGCCTCAGCACCTGCTCCGTGCAGTCAAGTCCTGCATCAGGATCACAAGGTGTGCAGGAGAATGTGGGCCTGGGCACATCCGTGCGCTTCGAAGAGCAGCTGGACGCGCGGCTGCGAGCGCAAGGCTTTGTCGGATACAATAGCGTGGTGAAGGACGTCCTGCTGCACCTCGCACTCGTTCTCAACACGAACGAGCGATCCTCGAGCGAGGGAATGCAGTCTGTAGACTTTCAGGACATGGGGTCGCACGGGTTGATCCTCTCTGGCGTCCACGGCGTCGGCAAGTCGCTTGGCCTCAAGGTGATCGAGAAGGAGCTCGTGAGAGAGGGCGTCTCGACGTGGCGAGTCGATGCCATGTCGCTGCTCATGGACTTCGAGAACGCGAAGAAGGCGACGGCGTACGAGTACCTCTCGGACAAGATCGGTCAGCTGCTCGTTACCTCTGCCGAGTTCTCGACGTCGTCCAGTCGGGTGGTGATACTCATTGACGACTTGGATACGCTCTTCCAGTCCACCGATGGGCAAGCTGTGGACGAGGACACACAGGCACAGCATCTTCCTCCACTCGGTAGCTCGCTTCTGCGGCTGCTGGACGACTTGACTGCGAGGAGATCGCGTGTGGCGGTGGTAGGCGCCGCATCGAATGCAGACACGGACATACCAGCGTCAGCTCGGAGAGCTGGACGGTTCGGGAAGACAATTGAGCTGATCGTCCCGACTGAGGCAATGAGGAGAGACATCTTGCAGGTTCATCTCCAGCAGCTGCGGCTCGATGACTACACCCACGAGGAAAGCGATGGCAATGAAGTTGCCTTGGTCTTCGCCGCTCGAATGGCAGCGCTCACAGGAGGGTACATCGCGAAGGACCTGGTCAGGATATGCCGGAACGCGGCAGTTGTCGCGTTTTCCCGAGCACCTTCAGACTCCGGAGATTCAGGAGAACTGATCGCCGTCACCTGGGCAGACCTCGTGACGGCCCAGCAAATGATCAAGCCCTCGCAGCTGCGAGAGCTGAACGTCTCCGCCCCCGGGATCGCCGGCAAGATGGACTTTGTCGGCTACCACGACGTCCGGAAGCAGCTCTTCGAGTTCGTCTCGTGGAAGTTCCACCCCACAGCTGCGGTTCAGGTGCGACGCGGTGTGTTCAGATGATGGCGTCCGTCGCACGAAGGAATGCCGACCTGACTCTCTTCCTCACTGTTCGCAGCGCCTCGGAGTCGGGAACACGTCGGGTATCCTCCTGTTCGGGCCGTCTGGATGCGGCAAGTCGCTGCTGGTCAAGGAGCTGACGGCACAAGCCAAAGTCAACTGCGTCTCGGTCAAGGTGGGTCTGCATGTAGCTCGCATCTCTCGTGGTGGTCTCATGATCGGCGCAGCTGACGAGGTTTGAATGGGACTTCAGTCGTCCGAGTTGGTGTCCAAGTACTTCGGGGACAGTGAGAAGGCAATCCGGCAACTGTTTGGTAAGGCGAGCGCTTTCATTTGTCAGGCAGTACCATCGCACGGACTAGCTTATCAACTGATGCGGTTTGGCCGCCCTGGGTAAACAGCACGAGCACGCAAAGCCGCCCCGTGTCTTCTCTTCTTCGACGAGTTCGACGCAATCGCACACAAGCGCTCGTTCGACAAGGGCGGCGACGGCGACGAAGACTCTGGTGGTGGCGTGTACGCTCGCATTCTCTCGACCTTCCTGAACGAGCTGGACGGCGTTGGGTCGGCCGGCAAGACCGCCATGGACGGGATCCTCGTCGTCGCCGCAACCAACCGGAAGGACGCGCTGGACGCGGCTTTGATTCGACCTGGACGTATCGACAAGACGCTCGAGCTGGGATACCCCACGCAAGCAGACGTCCAGGTCCGTCAAGCAGCCTGCATGCAGGCGTGCTTCACTCCATGCTGACTTGCTGATGCTGTTTTCCCACTTCAGGAAATCCTGGAGCATTACACCAGCAGGATGCCACTTGCGTCCGACGTCGACCTCACGGGCCTGGCAACCACAGAGCATGCCAGGTGAGCGGGTTGCACGAAGTCTGAGAGAGCCACCGCCTTGTTTCGCTGACTTCCTCATGCCTCGTGCAGTCACCGCCCCATTTCTGGCGCCGACATCTCCGCTGTCTGTAAAGAGGCGGCCTTCCGTGCGCTCCGTGAAGATCTCGACGCGCGTGATGTACGCATGCGCCACTTTGAAGCCGCATGGGCTTCTCGACTCAAGGAGTCCATCGTATAATGACGCGCAAGCCACAGTCGGCGCTGCTACCGCGACGCGCGAGACGAGTCGTCGTCGTCGGACTCAATGGACAGCTTGGGAATCAATTTCAGTGCTTGGCGAAGACCCTTTCGTCGCCGAACCTCGCTCTCTCGGTCTTTTTTCAGCCGCTTGAGCTTCTGTGTGCTCGGCTGCTCCTCCTTGACGTGGTCCTCCTTGATGTCCGCGATAACGGCAGGGGCTGGCGGACTGGCATGGGTCTTCCTCCGCCTCTTCTTCGGGGTCTTGTGCGGCGGTGCGGCCATAGAGGCTGCTAGTTCGCGCGGCGAGAACACGATTTGGAAGGGGAAGAAGGCTTGGACGAAGGGGTGGAACAGCGCCTCCCGCGCCTTCAGTCTCGTCTCGGGATGCACGTCCAGAAGTCGACGAACAAAGTCGTGGAAACCGGCGGTGTCATTTGGAGTGACGGCGTCCAAGCGGTCTTGAAGCGTCCGAGCCGGCGGCAGCTTGCTCCGTTCACTGGCGAGTTGCTTCGCAGAGGTTGTCACGTAGCAAGACGCGAACTGATACGCCTTGCAGCTCGCGTCCAGCGACTCTCCTTCGTTCACCGCGTTCTCAATCTGGCGCAGGAGCTGGCGGTTCGCGAGGCCGTTCCCTGCAGGTCCCCCGCTGGACGCTGACGTCGATACCGATGCCAAAGCCGACGGAGCGGTCGTAAAGAGCGGCATCCCGGTCGCGCACTCGACGAGGACGCACCCAAGCGACCAGAGGTCGACCGCCGGTGTGATACTCACGCCGGCTGCGACCTCAGGCGCGCGGTAGGTCAGCGTCTGGATGTCGAAGCCCACGGATGCCTCCGCCGCCCACTGCTGGGGGAACTCTTCTCGGTAGACGCCGAGTTCCCGCAAGTCGATGCAGTTGCCAAAGTCGATGAGCTTCACCGGTGACGACCCGGCACTGCTGGGGTCCCAAGAAGAGGCGGTCGGCCCGGCACTAGTCGAGGTGGACGCCGCGCTCCGGACGACGTTCTCCGGCTTGATGTCGGCATGGATGAGTCCCTGGACGCGCGGCGTGTGACGGACGGACGTTAACGAGCGCCAGTCTGATGCATCGGAGCGCACAAACACCTGTACCTGGTCATGGAGGAAGGCCAGCGCCGCGCACAGATGCGCCGCCATCTAGACACGCACGCGGGGTCCGTCAGAGCTCTTCATACACAAGAGAGGAGGAGAGGGCGGTCGACCTGGCGGATCTGCTGCAGCGACAGCGCTGGAGCGGCACCGGCTGCGCGCTCGTGCTCCGCTTGGGGCCCCAGACCGGTCGACGAGGGCGGCGAGAGCGTCGCGCGCCGGCCGGGGACACTCGAGTGCAGCTTGTGCTGCGGCGTGCGCGGCTCGAGGTGCATCAGCGGACGGCGCCAGGACCCCCAGCGCGCCACGTCCAGCACGGCGTCGCCCAGCAGCTCGAGAACGAGGCAGAAGCGCTGCTGCTCCTCGAACGTGTCCAGCAGCCGCACGACTGGAGGAGGAGGAGGAGGGAAATGCAAGTCTGTCAGGTGTCGTGCCTCTCACGCAGCCGCCACGTCCTTGGCGGCGGGCGGCGGGCGGCGGGCGGCGTACCGGCGCAGCTGCCGGCCGGGTCGCGTGCGTTGACGTGGCGCAGCACAGCGGCCTCGCGCTCGGCCACGGGCCGGAACTCGGCGCTCTGAACGCACTTGATGGCCACTGGCCGGCCGCGGTGCAGGTCGATGGCGCTGCGTCAGAGAGACCGTGAGAGAGTCAAGCAGAGGCGACAGGGCGGCGCTTGAGGGGCGAGGGGAGGGCGGAGGAGACGCACCAGAGGATGGAGGCGAAGGTGCCGCTGCCGACGCGGCGCAGGAAGCGGTAGCGGCCGCCGTGCAGCAGCGTCTGTCCCTCGACCAGGGCGGCGCCGTCCATGGTTGTCGACCGATTCGAATGTGGGGGAGTGTGCCAGGAGCTCATCAAGAACTAGTATCACTTTGAATCGAATATTGATTATCAGAGCAATATCACACTTGTCGTTGCTTCCCAACATGACCATTGATAGAATACTTTTAAACGGGATATCGGATTTGGAAGCCTGCCAACGACGTTTGAATTCAAAACACATCGCCTCCCAGCTTGACGCTTGATGCTGACGCTTCCGACCGACTGACTGACTGACTGACATGGACGAGTTGCTGCTGCTGGTGGCGGTCAACATGATTAAATAAGCCCGAGGTGTCGGCGTCCATGGGTCGCGGACCGCTCACGCGCTCAGGTGGCTCGGGTGCGGGCCGCCGCCCAGCTGCTGGCGCAGGTGCTGCACCTCGGCCTCGAGCTGCGACTTCTCCTGCTGCGACTGGTGCAGCAGCCACCGCAGCGTCTGGATCTCCTTCTCGTACGCCTCGGCGCTGGGTTGCTCGAGCGACGGCGGCTCCTGCTGCTGCTTGCTCACCTGGCCCGCGCCTTGGGCCAGCAGGTGCATGTGGCTGTGCTCCTGGCGACCGCCTTCTATCCGGGAGAACAGCGGCGGGTGGAGAACCTGGCCGGAAGGCGACAGCCGGCCAGCGTTCGGCGCGGCGAACGACTTCTTGCCCGCTCCGTTGGCAGCCGACGCGGACGACAGCAGCGTCGGCAGCGAGTCGATGCCCGGCGCACGGAACAGGCTCTGCGAGCTGGACAGGAGCGGCGCGCTCGTGCTGCTGCCGGCCGACGTCGAGAAGTTGAGCGCAGGCGCTGGTGCCAGACGCGCCGAGCTGTTCGAGAACGAGGCATCGCCCGGCGAAGAGGCCGAGGCTTTCCGCCGCTTGTTGGCACCCGCCGCGTCCGTCGCGGGTCGCTTGGAGCCCTCCGCCTTGCGGCCAGCCGCCTTGCTCGTGCTTCGCCCCGCGGCAGGCGACGCGTTGTACTTGCTCGACGCGTTGGTCCAGACGTTGCAGATCTGCTGCAGTTCCTGGAGCAGCGACGACCCGAACCGCGCGACCTGGCCGTCCTCGACGCCGCAGACCGCGAGCTCCTGCTCGTTGCTCGGCAGGTGGAGCGCGACCTTGGCCAGCGCCTGGTTGGGCAAGATCTCCCACGGAGCGACGCCGTACATGTTGACCAGCTTCTGCCGCCACGTCTGCAGGCACTGGAACACCACCCGCGCCTGGTCCTCCGTCAGCACCACGCGAGGAGCAGCCGCGGCGGCTCCGCTTGTGCCTCGCACGGGCGCGGCGTGCGCGTTCCCAGGCGCCGACTGCTGCTGCAAGAGCCGCTTGGCGTTGGCTTCCTGGATGTGCGCGAGTCGCTGGGGCAGCGTCGCAAAGTCTCGGTACTCGGCCTCGCTCGCGGCCATCCGGAAGAGCGACTCCTCCATCCGGTAGGCCAGTCCGGGCACGCGCTCCAGCACCTTCTCGGGTGCGTTGGGCTTGAGCGCGCGCAGGATCTCGACGATCTTGGCGTGCATGGCCTCGCGCACCGCCGTGTCCACCACGTCCTGCCAGCCGCGCGGCTTGGCGGCGTCAAAGTTCCCGCTGCTGCGCGCGTCCTGGGACGCGACAACCTGCGGCGCCATGTTCTTCGCCATCAGCGGCGCTCCGCCTGTGCGGGGGAACAGGTCCTGGTCCAGCTGGAAGCGCGAGGGCGAGGCCGTCACGCCCGCGCCGTCCTGCAGCTCGACCGGGTGGACGCTGTACGGGTCCGAGGGGCTGCTGGCGCCGCTGTCGGCACCGACGCTGCTCTCGGCGGCGGTGGCGGCGCTGCTGCTGCTGGCCGCGTCGTCTCGCGGCTTGGTCGGGCTCACCCAGCGGCGCTGCTCCTGCTCGCCGCCCGCGATGGCCGAGTCGTCGTCTCCGGGCTTGTGGCGTCGGTTCGCGCTCAGCTTCTTCACACGCATCCAGTCCTGCGCCTCGACCGCTCGCTGCTCCCGCTCAGGCTCTGGCTCGGCTCGGCTTGGCTGGCGCGGCGAGGAGTGAACGGAGGAATGGGACGCGTCACTCACTACGAGCGCGGAAGGGGGCGGCCGGACGACGTCAGCACCCGCGGCCAAAGCGTCCGAGGCGTCCGAGGCGTCCGAGGCGGGGGAATGAATGTGCGGGCGAGCGTCCGGGTCCCGTGGAGCAGGTGGGAGCGCAAATGACGAGCGGTGTGTCAAGCGCGGCCGGTGACGGCGCGCCAACTCCGATCGTGATCGCGGCGCGTCACGAGTGAACTTCCCGCTTTTCGCGCACCGAGTGTGTCGGGAGAGGTTGACGATCGATCGTCGAGCGGTGCAAACCATGCGTTCCGATGGATTACCATGTACTTGAACGGGAGGAGGAAGCGACTCTGGCGGGCAGACCAGCCAGGTCATGACGTCGACACCCACCAACACACTTCCGCCTGTCTTTTTCACTTGCCCACGGAAACGCGTCGACCATCCCTGAATTCCCAAAACGCGGTGGGAATCGGGACGTTCCCGCCACGACGACTGGGCGACGCCCTCCTCCCGCGACCGCGAGTCTCGTCGTGGCGTTTCTCCCTTTCTGCTCGTGAAGCGGTCGCTAGTGATACAAGAAGCAGTCGCCCATGAAGCGGTCGTTCGCTCATGCTTCAGCCGCCAGCAGCGGCCAGGGATCGAGCACCTAAAACCTCAACAGGACTTCATGGGAAACGCGGGGGTTGGGGATTTCCCAAAGCTGGCAGGCCGGGTGACGCGTTGGATTTCCGTGGCATAGTGGAGCCAAGTCAGCCTGACCGGATGACGCGGTGGGTCTCCGTCCCATAGCGGGACCAAGTCAGTCCAGCGCGATGACGCAGACCGTCGACGCCGGCGCATGGCCCATGCGGCGCTGGCTCCTGTCGCAGATGATCGGAGGCATGGCGTGACGTCGCCCGGGCCGCATACAAACCCCAAGTGTCGTCCGCATCTCGGGTCACGGCCAGGCGCGGACGCATTCAGCGTCGGATGGCTGACGCGCCAAGAGGCGTCTGCATCCAACGCTCGCCCACACGAACCTCGCGGCGACCCGATGAGTGGCCAGCAAGGTGCTTTCGCTGTGCGATTGCTTGCGGTAGACACACGTTGAAGTCGTGGGGGAGGTCCTTTTACAGGAGGAGGAGCGAGGCCGTCAACTCTATTCATGTATGGACACTGGCCGCGCTATTGCTGCGGCTCTCGCTGCAGCCGACGCACGAGCTCGGGGATCTGCATGCGCAGGTCCGTGACGCGCTCGGGGGTGACGTACTCGGCCATGGGGGGCAGCGCGTCGCCCAGATGCGCGCGACTCAGGTACTCGGCGACCAGCAGCACGTACATGCCGCAGTCGTAGCCGTTCGTCTGCTGCGGGGCGTCACGCACGTGGACGACCTCGCTGCGCGGCCGGCCGGGTGCTCCGCCCAGCGAGGAAGCGCGCAGCAGCGTTTCGAGCTCGCGCGCGACGCGCTCGGCCGCCTCGGCGTTGTGCCCGGCGCTCGAGTCGTAGTGCGCGAACCGCCGCTGCTGCGCGTCAAACACGAGCAGCGACCAGTGCGAGCCGGCGGCCCCGAGCGAGGCGCTGTCGCTGACGGGCACGAGCCACAGTCGCTTGCCGGCCAGGCCGAGTCCGTGCGCGAGCTCCGCGTACTCGTCCTCGTCCTCGCACTGCCACAGCAGGCAGCTCACCACTGCCGGGTCCACGAGCAGCACCTCCTCCCCGCGCGCACCCGCCGGCAGGCAGCGCGAGCGGTACAGGAACTGCAGGTAGAAGTTGAGCGCGTTGTCGTTCAGCCACTGGCGCGCCGCGAACAGCGCCACGTCCGACGCGTACAGCTGCACGTCGTGGTAGTTGAGCACCTGCCGCGCCGCCATCTCGTTCTGGCTCAGAAGGACCTGATGTGTGTTTGTTGATATTTTGTTTTTCAAATCATGTGTTTGTTTTCAACCTCGGCGCGTTATTTAATGAAACACGGTGTGTTGTCTCATGTCTTTTACGAAACAAGGTGTGTCCGTAATCTATTTTATTTTTCAACTCCTTTTTTGGTTTTCAACTCATCGAGAATAACTTCGGCGCGTTTTTTCAAGATACAAGGTGTGATTCGTAGCGTCTTTTACGAAACAAGGTGGGTAGTTTCCATACTGAGAACGCGTTTGATCCTGTAATTCGGACAATATGCAGCATATGATCGAAATTAAACCCATGTTCGTAATAAAACACGGTGCGAATCGCATTTATTTATACGAAAAGACGGCAGTATGATCGCCTTACAATCCCGAAGTCAAAACCACCATCACTCTGCGGGAACGACAACGAAGATCCGCTGCCAAAAGCACAAGAAGCGGAAGAAGGCGGACGCCCACCCCCACGCGGCCTCCATGACGTCCCTGTTCCCGCAGTTCGGCAACGTGTTCGGCGGCGCGAGTCCGTCGGGCCGGGTAAGCGGCTCTCGTGCTCTCTATCGATGCGTCTCCCGCCCCTGAACGCGCGCGCTAACCGTGAGGAACCCCGCGCGCAGAACGAGCTCGTGTCGTTCAACGCGGGCAAGATGACGGCGACGGCGACGGCCGGCGGCAAGTTCCTGATCGCGCCGGACCTCAAGAAGGGCAAGGTGTGTCTCTCGCGCGGCGACGACCAGCTGCTGCACTTCCAGTGGATCGACCGCCAGACGGGTGCCAGCCCCGAGGACTTCATCATCTTCCCGGACGACGCGACCTTCGGCCGGGTCGACACGGGCCGCGCGGGCGACCGCGTCTTCATCCTGCAGTACCGGAACTCGCCGCGCCGCTTCTTCTTCTGGATGCAGAGCAAGGACAGCTCGCGTGACGACGAGCTCGCCAAGAAGGTCAACGACTACATGAACAACGCGGCGGCCGGCGCCTCGGCTGCCGACGGCGCGCGCGGCGGCGGCGCCAGCAACGTGCAGCTCGACCACAACGCCATCGTGCAGATGCTCGGGTGCGTGCGCGGCCTGTTGCCTCCGCGCGGGTCTCCTGCTGGCCAGCGGCACTAACGGACGGTCGTGCGATGCTGCTAACCAACAGCGCGATGGGCGCCGGCGACGGACGCGGCGGCGCGGGTGGCGCGGGCGCCAACTCGGTGCAGATGTCGGAGCTGCAGAGCATCCTGCAGAACATGGGACTGCCGGCGGGCGGTCAGTCGGCCGTGTCCTCGCCCGCGACCTCGGCCGTGTCGTCGTCACAGGCCTCGCAGAGCGGCGGCCGCTCGGACGCCGCCACGACGGCTTCGACGCAGCACGAGCACGACGTGAGCGGCATGGAGGTGGACGACATGGACGAAGACGAGATGCTGCGCCTCGCCATCGAGGAGAGCATGCGCGACGCCAACGCGCAGGGCGGCGGAGGTAACGCCGACCACGACAGCGAGGGCAGCCGGCCGGCGGACCAGGGCGGCGAGCCGGGCAGGGGCAACGGCGGCGACGCGTCGTCGTGATCGGATCGTGGCGACCGCCTCGTTCGTCGACGACGCGCGGGAGGGAGACCACCGGCAGCAGCATCGGCCACCGCGGTAGTGTGTTGATAACCACGCTTGGAAACAAACACGCTCGATGAACATGCCACTTCTCCCTCCCCCGCGACCATGTGAGTGCCGCCGCCTTTGCCCCCCCTGATGCGCGGAGAGACTGCTAACCTGCTCTGCTGTGCTACTGCTCCAGGCTCGCCCACTCGCCGCCCCCCCCCCGACTTGCTGCTCTCGATGCTCAAGCTCAGCCGCCTTGAACTAACGTGCTATGCTATCGTGCTGGTGCTCTCCATGCAGACGCGTCTAGTGCCGCGCCGCCGTCTGCGCCAGTCGCCGCACCAGTCGCGACGCCCGTTGCAGCTCCGGTCCCCGCCGCCGCTCCGGTCACGAACCCTCCGGCCGCCGCGGCGACTCCAGCGGCGGGAGGGATCACGACGGCCGATCTGCAGCGCGCGATGGCCTCCTTCCAGGCGCTCGCGGTAGGTTTCCCAGCCATAATACCTGCCTCCCACGTTCGTTAGCTGACCCTCGACGGACGCTGTGCGAGAGCAGCAGCCCAAGCCGGTGTCGCTGACGAAGCTGCTGAGCGCTGAGAACCTGACGAGCGTGCTCCAAGACCCCGCGGCGGTGGAGCAGCTCGTCCAGCACCTCCCCGAGGGCCACCAGGACCGCGCGGAGCTTGAGGCGACGGTAAGCAGCAGCGGTCAAGCTGGCTAGACCTCCGAGCTAGATCGCTCACGCGTGGGCATTTGCTCCGAGGCAGCTCCGCTCGCCGCAGCTCCGGCAGAGCATCGCGTCGCTCGTCAGCGCGCTCCAGACGGGCAATTTCAACGCGGTGCTGACCAACTTCGGGCTTGACCCGACTGCTGGCGCGGCCAAGCTGGCGTTCGGCGACAGTACGTTGTGCTTGTCTATCTTCCTCGCTCTACTAGCGATGAGAAGACGTGCTAATTGGTGTTGGTGTTCTTACATCCGCAGGCGTCGGTGCCTTCCTGGAGGCGATCCAGCGCTGGGCGGACCAGCAAGACAGCAACATGTCGAGCGGTGACCAGCAGTAAGACTGTCGATGATGGCAAAGCGGCCACTGGTTTGGCTCATGCGTCAGCCGAATCCCCAGGCAAAGTTCGCCAGTCCGTCGACGGCATTGGACTCAAATCGTGCCCAACGCCTATCAACGGCTGGGCTCCGAACTCACCGCAAGGAAGTGTCTTTGGCACCTTTATACCTCGAATTCAACTGAGACCGCCGGTGTCGCGGTCAGCTTTGGAGTTCTCGCCACGCTTCACGGCCATCAAGTTGATGGGCAAGACTCGCGTTGCATCGCACACCTACGCTCTCAGATGTCTTTGACGGTGCCCGAGACGCTCCGCGGCGGGTATGGCACGCCCTGGAACTCGAGGTCGTCCCCTGTCGCGTCTTTCAAGGCGTGTCCGACCCGCAGACACCACGCCGTCGCGCCTCCGATGTGCTCGCGCACCTGCTCCCACCACTCACCGGTTAGACACGGAGATCGACGTCATCGCCTCCATCGAACTCACCCATTTGACATAGCGCTCGGTAGACAGCGCATTGACGAGGTGCGCGTCCGGTATGTGTGCCGAGCCTACAGCTTTCGTCCCGCCCTGCTCGTCCTCTCCTCCCTCCTCCACTGCTGCAGCGAGCGCCGTCACTTCATCTGAATCAAGTCTCGAAACATTCTTGACCTCTTGCCGGTCAGCAAACTCGACCAGTGCGGTCTTCATGCGCTCACGAACACCAACAGCACGCGCACAGGCTTCCCAGAAGTCGAGGGCTCGCTCCAGCGCACCGGAGTCCTCGACCAGCTCGGCGTACTTCTCGACCATGAGCAGTCGGTGTGAGAAGGGGAACTCAAGCGTCTTCCAGACGCTCTCCAGCCGCGTGTGCAGGCTCAGGGCATCCCCTGACAGCGTGGTGTGTCGTCCCGACCCACGCCCGCCCTTGCCAGAGCCACTAACCCGGCGCTTGCTCGCTCGGCGACGGCGACTGCTACTGCTCGGCACTGCTCCAGCCCTGGCTGTCCGCTTGCTCGTGGTGCTCATGACGGTCGTTGCGATGCTCGCCGCGCTACGAGCAGACTGCGGCACGTGGGAGGACCACGAAGCCATCGAGCGCGCGTCCTCCTCGTCGGTCTCGCTGAGGCCCCGACTGCCGTCTATGGAGGTACCCAAAGCTGACAAACCGCTTTTGGTATCTCCCAGCTGCGGGTGTCCGAGCCGGTCGTCGCTTTCTCCAGCTCCTTCCTCCTCTCCATCGTCGTCTTCGTCGCCCTCCTCCAGCAGCATGTCGTCGAACTCGTCGCCGTCTTCGTCACTCGTGTCCTCGTCTGGACCGCCCTGTTCGGCGGCATTGGCATCGACAGACGCGAGCCACGCCCACGTCTGCGCAGAGTATCGTCGCTCCGCCATGCGCGCGTCCGAGTGACGACCGAAGGTGGAGAAGTCTGCCGCGGGCGGCGGCGCTCCGATACGCGACTCGCGACGGAACCCGCGGCGCGACGGACGCAGCGAGCCTCTCTGACCCAGGCTCCCATCTTGATTGTTGCCAGTCAGCTCGGGCTGCTGGCTCGCCAGCAGTCTCCGCTCAAGCAGCGAGAGGCGATGCCGCGTGCCCGGGCGAGCTCCAAGCGTCAGTGGAGAGGCCGGCGACGGAGAAGGCGGGTCAAGAACTGGCAGTGAGGCGCTGGCACTGAGCGATGGGAGGTCAAGCTGCTCGCTCCGGTCCGTCGGAGGCTTGGTGCTATCGCTGATTGCAGGTTCATGGGCCAGCGAGAGCTCCGAAGCGCTCGCAGGGCGAGACAACCCCGCGCTGTTAGGCGCTTTCACAAAGCCGAGTTGCTCCATCGGAGCTGTCGGCGACGCCAACACTGGTGCATCGGAGCCTTCGCGACCAGGACTCGAGTGTTGCGGCTGGCGCTGCTTCCGTCGGGCTGTGGCAGCCGTCGTCGAGCTCGGCACTCGCTGGCGGTTCCACTTGGCCAGCCGCTCGACAACTTGTGCTTGCAGCGTGACGTACTCCTGCGCCGTCCGCTGCCGAAGCAGTGCCAGTGACTCGTCCGCCGACGCCTCTCGCTCGCGCTTCCCCCTCTCCTCGACGTCGTGATCGCTGCCTCGAAGCAGCCGAGTCTGCTGAGCCTCCAGACGCTTGTGGAGCTCAGACGGCAGGGCAAAGACCGTCGACTCGCTGAAGTGGCCGGTCGAGTCCCACCGCAGACGGTCGGTGCGTCGCCACAGCTCGCCGGCTGTGCGCTCGGCGATCACGCGGTAGCTGTCAGACCTCTCCTGCCACTCGTCGACCGATGAGAGTCGCCGATCGCTCTCCACTTCGAGCTCCCCGCTCTCTCGCGCGCTGCTGTTGGTGCTCGCGTTGCCCTTGATCGGCTCCTTGCCCGAATTGAGCGTCTGGATCGCGTGCAGTACGTGCGGGTGTCGCGTCCAGACTTCGTCCACCGCGCCAGCCGCAGGGTCGCTTGCGTTGAACTGGTCCGTCTCGCTGCTTTCGCCTTTGCCGCCCCTCTTCACGCGTCTCCCCGGAGAGCTGGTTGCTGTCGTCGTTGTTTCTCTTGATGGCGAAGACGCTGCTGCTGGTGCGGTCGCACTCTTGCGAGCGTCTGCAGCGATCTTAGGCAGGACTGGCGCTCGCTTCTGCTTCCGACTGTCGACCGGTCGAGACCTCCGCATCTCCTGCCCATTAGGAGAGCGCCGCTGCGCGTTACTGTCACGGGCGAGGCTGTGACGCTCTGGACTGCGAAGTAGAGAGCTCAAGTTCTTCTCCATGCGCTTGGTGCTCGTCTTTTCGTTGGAGGAACCCAACACGAGAAACGCGGAGGACATCTTCCGGCCGCCGCTCGAGCTCTTGTTGACACCAAGGATCTCGTCGACGGCCTCGTCGCGCAGCTTGTCGAGTCGGCAGCGACGCTGCAGCTCCACGAGGCACACGGCCTGTGCGCGCTGCAGGTTGGCGGCCTCGTCGAACACGCCGTTCGCGTCCATCTCGCGCCGAATTCGCATGAAGTTGGCCTCGATCTCGTCCGTGATGGCGCGGATCTTGTCCTGCATGCGCGCCATGACGAGCTCCTTGTCCTCGATCGACAGCCGAGTGAGCACACCGGCTGCGTCCAGCGGGTCCGACAGCACACTCGACGCGTTCATCTTGGCCTCGAACTCGCGCATCTTATGCCGCAGCACTACCTGCGGCAAGTGCATCTTGCCGCCGGCCTCGCCGCTCTCTGGGTTGGCCACACTGCCGCGCAGTTGGTTTGGGCTGCTAGGCTGATGCCCAGCAGCCACGTTGAGCACAGACGAACTGCGCGCGAGCGAGCTGACGGACAGTCTCGGACCGAGCTCGCCCGTCGACGCCGACCCGCCGAGCGCACTGCTCGACGAGAAGATCGAGACGCCTGCAAGTCAATCTCGTCAGACCAACGCCCAACCTAGCAGGAGAAACGGATGGCAGAGGCATACCGTCCTTGGCGGCCACGGCTCGACGCTGGGCCTTCTCGACGCGCTCACGGAGCTTCGACGGTAGCCGTACAGGGTCCAGCTTCTTGGCCGCGCGGTTGTCGAACAGAACCGACGAGTCTGTTTGATGCGGACCTCGAGCGCGGGTGACAGTCGCTTGGTTCGCCTCAGACTCGCTGCGGACATTGAGCGAGTCTCTTGCGTCCGCCATGATCGAGCGTCGCTCCGGCCCTTAGCGGAGCAAGCAACGGTGACAGAGAGTTGGAGCAGCAGGTGCTGGCATTGCCGCTTGCCACCTGCTGGAAGCAATGCGCTGGCTGAAAGCTCGCTGTCTTTGGTTGGGCAGCAGAGGATGGCAGCTTCATCAGTGACGCAGGCGTCGTGAAGGATAATTATATATACCTTGCGCTCACAAATAGACTCGATGCGTGCTTGCCAGCACCTCCGTTGACATTGTGGTCTATGATACGAAACACCGACACGGCATACAACCAACTCGACATCTGCCCAACCAACTCGACGAATCCCAGAAGCAAATGCCGTCGCTGACCCTCAGATCCGGCGTCGCCCCTCACATGTGCTTACGACTCGCATCGACGGGGAACGGGCGGCGAACAGCCGACGTCGGACGCGGAGCGACGAACGACTCCGGCTCCTGGTTGTTGACGGAGAAGCTCGGGAAGCCCATGGGCGGCTTGTGCTGGTGCTGGAGGTAATGAACAGCAGGAGGCACCGCGTGACCTTGACGGCCAAACCGGACGTCCTCACTGACTGGGTTCTCGTGGGTACTCATGACCGACGGCGCCTCGTAGTGCGCTGCCTTGGCAGTCGAGTGGTAGTGCTGATGGCCGTGGTCGTGGCTGTGGTCGTGCCCGTGGTCGTGAGCATGGTCGTGAGCGTGGGAGTGAGGGCCATCGCCGATGCCAAACGCGGCGCTAGCCTTGTCCACCGAGTGGCTCCCAGTTAGGCCGGAAGTGTATCCTTCATCCGAGCGCTTGCGGACTTGGATCGTCAAGAACTCGTCGATCCGAGCCCTCCGCCGGAAGATCTCGCGGCTGCGCTCCATCACGAGCTGCTCGCTCGCCGATGGCGCGACAACAAGCTGGAGAGACCCCACCAGCACGTCGTGGGTGTGCTGCCACACGTGCCACTGCTCGACTTGCTCGACACCCAGCACTGTCGCCTGGATTTCCCTCAACGCTGCCGCGATATCGCGCTCCTTCTCGCGCGGAACGCGCTGGAGCAGCTGCAGAAGAGTGTCCTTGAGTAGCGGCAGGGTGCTCCCAAAGATGAGCAGCGCGATCATCGCCGAGGACAGCGGGTCCGCGATGTGCCAGTCCTTGTACTCGATCAGCAGCGACGACACGATCACACCGACGCTGCCTAGCGTGTCAGCTAACACGTGGAGATACACGCCGTACATATTGCTGTTGCTCGCGCCGCTGCTGCCCGAGTGGCTGTGCGAACCTTCTTCCTCTCCATGAGACTGACCGTGGGCGTGGTTGTGCCCGTGGGAGTGTCCATGGCCGTGAGAGTGTCCGTGGCTGCACTCTTCACCGTGTCCGTGGCTGTGAACATGGTCGTGGAACCACACGAGACCGACGATGTTGACCAGCAACCCGACGACGGACGTGAGCAGCAAGTGGTCGGTCGACACCTCGGGTGGGTCAAAGAACCGGGAGCTGGCCTCGGCCAGCAAGTGGAACGAGATGAGCAGCAGCAGCATCGAGTTGAGGAAGCCCGAGAGCACCTCCACGCGGCCGTAGCCATACGTGAACTGCTCGTCCGGCGGCAGCTTGCCGATGTACGACGCCACGAGTCCGATCACGAGCGCGCTGTTATCGAACAGCATGTGTCCGGCGTCGCCGATGAGCCCGAGCGAGTTGGTCCAAAAGCCGACGGCGAGCTCCACGAACATGTACGACACGTTGACAGACAGGAACATGAGGATCTTGCGCGAGTCGTCTCGTTCCCACAGGGACTTGGCGATCCGCGCCGCGACGCTCGTTGGCTCCACTGACACAGTGCGGTATGTGTCGAGGAAGTCCTCGTCGTCCCCTGTCGGCCTTGTGCTTGCGCCAAAGCCCACGTCCATGTCAAGATCCGAGAGCTTGGAGGAGGAGTACGCCGACTGGAGTTCCGAATGCTGCGCGTAGATGATCAGTGTACAGGCGGCAGCATCCACGACGCCACGAAGCAGCCACCCGTCTTGCGCGGCCATCGCTGACGCCACGAGCGAGCAAAGCAGACCCGTCAGCATTGCAGCCATCGCGTCGCTGCTCTTCCGCCCTAGTCGACCCGCCGACGCACTCGCTTGCCTGGTCCGTAGCCACGCTGCCGTCTGCTGGAGCGCGGTCACCGCCACGACCATAAGGACCCAGGTCTCGCTGCTCCAGGGCTCGATGCCTCCATCTATGTCCGCTCTCGCCTTGAGGACCTGGTCCGTCCGGAGCGTCCACTGCGCAACCCATGACGCCGGCACGAGCATCACGAGCGCGGCGGCGGTCGACAGCTCGGTGAAGAACGGACACGACGCAGCGGCGAAGCGCACGGCACCGCCCGCAAGCTGGCGCTGCTCGAGCGCCTTCAACCCCAGCGCGAGCACGACGAGCGACGCCGCGTGCAGCAGCGAGCCGTACTCGAACGCGTTGACGCCCGCGACGGCCAGGAAGCCCGCGGCCGCCAGCGCGCAGGCCGTGACGGCCGCGCTCGCGCCGCTGTGGCGGTGCACGCCCGCGCTCCAGTACGCGTCAAGCGCCTGCGGCAGCAGCAGCTCGCCGACGCCCTCAAGCAGGAACGCGAACAGCGCGCCGAAGTGGGCCAGCGCGTCGGCGCAAGCCCACGTCTGCGCCAGCACGCGCGCGCCGAGCATCAGAATGGCGGGCGAATGCTGCCACACGAGCGTCTCCAGGCGCGCCGGCAGCGGCCGCGCTCGGGACTGAGGGGACGGGAGCAGACGCGCGGCCAGCTGCAGCGCCAGCGATGCCGCCAGCGCGAGTGCGAGCGTCGGGAAGGCGCCGCCGTCCGCATGCCGCAGCGCTTGATCCAGCGCGTGCAGCGACGCCGAGAGCGCCAGCGCCGCCGCGGACGCGTCGCGAGCGGCCAGGAGCATGGGAGCGGCTGGTCGGCGGTTGATTAATGCGATTAACCGGCGAGGACGCGCGCTGCAAGGCCCTGGAGCGGCGGAGATGGAGCAGCGGCGAGCGCCTTGGTGGCGAATCTCCGGCGGCGATGGCTGTTGTTGTTGGTGTTGTGGTGGACCGGTTTCGGTTTGGCGGAATTTTGGCGAATGAGAGGTCGTTTCGGAGGAAGTGGACGTGACGGATTGGTGAAAAAAAATAGAGGCGCGGATTGGCTGAAATGGAGGCACGTGACGTCACCACGGCGAGATTCAACCACGACCCGACGACCTTTTGAATAACCGTGACAGGTGAATATAATTTTGTGGAAACATGCATTATAAAATTGAGTTAGTACAGGATTTGTCAACCATAATAAACTCTATTTTAGATGACTTGAAATGATGAAGGATCAAAAATGCGCTGATGTCACGGCGGACTTGCCCAGTCTGATAATGATTGAACTGCCACAGTCACTCGATGATTAATCGCTGCCCGGCGAGGATGGACGCCGCCGTGCACCGCCGCCGCAGCCAGAGAAGGAGCGCGGAGATCGGCGCGCCGGCCGCCCAGAGAGTGCGCGAATCTCCGGGCCCATCGGCCTTGCAACGGAGCCCGTTGCTTCAGTCTCTTGGCGGTGGCATTGCAGAGGACCTTTGAAAGCCAGCGGAGCCAGAGTCGGACTCCTCCCGACTGGAACACACTCCGTGAGTGACTCGCGTGCTTGGGATCCCACGTGCAGTCAGTCACTCGCCCTCTGCCCCTCTGCGGTTCTAGGTGTGACTCCGTCTCGGTCCTGGCCATGGCGCGGTGGCCCACGACCGACTGGGTCTTGGCCACTGCTGGGTTCGTTTCACGACATCATGAACCACACGCGCTGACGCCCCGTTGGCCGCACCGTTCCCCGAACGAGTGCGTGCTCTTCGGTGGCGGACTGCTCGCTCGTGTCCGACGCGAAGCCGTTATGGCAATCGCGACCTTTGGCGGACGGACGGGCTTCCAGGATTGAGGTCGCGGCCGATTCGAGCTGCGACGCCGCGGACGAAGAAGCTCCGTGCATTGCGCCTTGGAGCAGCAGGATCCCATGAGCGTGAGCGGTTTTGTGGCACGGCGACACGTTCGCCGAGTGCTGCAGCTCGAGCCGCAAGATGTTGTGTAGTGCTGAGGACCGCTGCGTGCTTTCGAACCATCCCAGAGGCGTTTCCTGGCATGCATATCCATTGCCGTCGGCAGTCAGATCGCTGCCGTCCTCGATCGAGTCGGACGAGGATCCACCCGCCCTCGTCCGTTAGCTCGAATGGAGCCCGACGGCAGAAAATCTGCAGCAGACTGGGGTCCGTTCGCCCACTCCTCCATCTGCCTGCAACAGCCCGAAGCTCTCGGATCGATCGATAGCAACCACATAGCCCTCCCTCACCACAAGAAGCGTGGCCATCCAAGTCACGACAGCTTCATCGACGATGCTGCGCATGACCGTGCTGTTGGCATCGCTGATGGCAGTACCGACAAGGTCTGCCCTGCTTCGGGCTCTCGAGTCCGCAGGCGAGAGTCCCTACGGTGTCCAGTACCAGACCAGCCACGCTGATTGCGTTTCAGCCGGCTTTACGCTCGTGCAAATCGGCGAGGACGCGTTCTGCGTCGAGGGTGAAGTCTGTGCAAAAGACCACAACGGAGCATGTCCGGGACCACACGAAGCGCTGCCCTTCGGCTCTCAGTGTGTCGCTGGCGCTGATGGCTCGTTCAGCTGCGTAGCGCAGACTGCTCGCCCCTCCAGCACGCTCCAGTTCACGGGGCTCGAGGAATCGACAGATGAATCAACTGGTCGAGTTCACACGAACACAGTCGAGCGGGGCAGATCCGAAGGCGAAGTTCCGTGCATCGAGTTGCCGCTCGGGAGCAACAGTCCCTCCGTCCAGCCGACAGAGGAGCCATGCATCGACCTCCCGCTTCAAACTGAGTCAGTACCTCCTGCCCCAACCACGGACCCCTGCGTCGAGTTACCGCTGAGGGGGGAGCATACGGATGAGCCGTGCATCGAGCTTCCTTTGAAAAGCGAGGCACCGACCGAGGAGCCATGTCCAGAGCTGCCGCTGAAGAGCGAAAGCCCTGCCCTGACTGATGATCCCTGTCGTGACGGCTTGGTGCTTGCGACGGAAGAGCCGTGCTCTGATGGGTTCGTCCTTCCAACGGAAGAACCCTGCCCTGACAGTTTGGTGCTGGCGACGGAGGCGCCGTGTCCAGACAATTTGGTGTTGGCAACCGAGGAGCCGTGCCCTGACGCTTTAGTCCTTGCGACGGAGGAGCCATGCCCAGACGACCTGCTGATAGCCACTGCAGCACCTTCGGCGACGACAGCACAAGTGACGCTGGCACCCTCTACCCAGGTCTTTGACGAGCTTGACAGCGATGACTCCAACGACATGCCAATGACACTCAAGCCGTATCCATGCGACGACAAACCTACGTGGAGTCCGACACTGACACCGACACCGACACCGACACCAACTAGCATCTCATCACCAAGACCAGATCACCTTGTCGACACGTTCGACAACTTGTCGGGGTGGAGATCGCGGGGCCTGCGCGCCACATGAGCCAGCGTAGCCTGTTTCGGTGCAGTAGCAATGTGTGTGTGTATCGCCTACAGTGTCCATCCTGCATACTCCCTTCGCGGACGATGCCATCACCCCTCCAATACAAACGTGTTCAACCCTTACAGTTGCGACCCCGCCTCCAATCGTGGGTATCTGCATTCACGTGGCTGGAACAATACAAACTTGGTGCAAGTCTCGCATGCCCCACATCATCTTCACGCGCCGAGGGCCTCCACCTCGGGGAACTGCGCCGCGCGCACGGCGAAGCTGCCACGAAGGAAGGCGGCCGAGAGCTGGCCGGTAGCGCGCAGCGCGTAGAACGGGTCGATGACCCCGGCCGACTTCATCCACCGGTTGACGCGCGGCGAGAAGACGGGGATGTCCGAGAAATTGTTGTGCCGTGAGCCGCGCAGCACGGCCAGGCGTGACTGCTTGTGCGTGTTGCCGCGTGCGTGCTGCTGCGTGCTCTCGAAGTTGTCACGCCAGTGGAAGAAATGCTCCGAGAGCAAATGCAGCACCGGCACGCGATCGCCCAGCCCAGCGCGCGCAGCCTCGTCCAAGGGCTCCATCCACGCGTCCAGCAGCACGGCGCGCGCAATGCGGTCGTCCTCGTGCGCGGCGGTGAGCGCCGTTGCCGCACCAAACGAGTGGCCCACGGCGTTCACATTAGTCGCATCGACCGTGGTGAGCACGTCATCGAGGGTGACATTGGCCGTGTCGGTCTTGGCGGTGGCGGCGTGGCGCTTACGGTCGAGCAGGTCCGTGAGCACTGCGCGCAGCTCGCGCACACGATGGCGCAGCTGGGCGTTGCGGAAGCGGAAGCCGGCACCGTCGACGTTGTCGCGTACCTCACGCGAGATCTGGTGGTAGTACTCGACCTGTCCGTCCGCAGGGCTTGCGACGCTGGCCGAGCCGTCGCAGTGGTTGAGCACGACCACGACCAGCCCGCTGCTAGCGAGCTGCTGATTCACGTGCGAGTACATCTCGAGCGACCCGCCGAGTCCGTGGCTGAAGAGCACAATTGGCCAGTTGCCAGCGGCCACTGGCGCGCCTTCGACCGCCGCCAGTACGGCGTTGCTCATGTTGTGGAACAGCCACGCCGGCAGTTTGGTGAAGACGCTCATGCCGCGCATCAGGTGCTCGCCGTGGTGCAGGTAGCGCGCACCGGATGCCCGGTCCGTCGGTGGGTGCTTCGACGACGGGTAGAACACGCGGCACTCGACGCCTCCAAGGCGCGTCGACACGCAGCCGATGGTCTGGAAGTCTCCGGGCAGGTCCGAGAAGTCGGGCCATGGAAACAGCAGCGTCGACGCCCACGCGAGCGCGACACCCGCGGTTTGAGCGGTCAGTAGCAGGTGCGCGTGGCCAGGGAGAACGTGTGCGCAGGCCGCGGCCAGCAGCGCAGCGTACAGCGGCGTCATCTCCTGGCGGCGGCGGTGCCACGCGAGCAACACGGCGACCGCCAGCTCGAGCGCCATCTCGGCCGCCTGCCACTGCGAAGCAGACAGCGCAGGCCTCAGCAGCCAGTCGGCGGAAGTCAGCACCGAGGCAACCGACAGCAGCAGGTGCTCGCGGCGCTGGAACTCGCGCATGCTGAACCAAAGGAGACGGATCGAGGCGGCGCAGCGGACAATGGCGAGCGGTGGGTGTTCTTGTGTGGTGTTGACGTCACCCTTTTACAGCAGGACACAGAAGTATACGCCATGGCATCCATGTGTTGCACATTGTATTTCAGCAGATATGGACGATGAATACTGCGATATCAAGTACACTTTTGAGGGAAATGGCACTCGTTGACAGACAAACGCGGTGATCATCATGGAGAACTAAAGGCATCGCGCGTCCGACGGGTCCGCGTGCTCGGGACGCGCGCTCAGCATACAGGCGGGCGGGTTACTCGCGGCGGGCGACGTCGGCGGCCTCGGCCTTCTCGCTGGGCTTGCGCTGGAAGAAGGCCTTGACGTCCATGATGGTGCTCAGCAGCACCGGTAGCAGCACCATGCCGTTCAGGAAGCCGCACATAACCACGAACATGTACATGCGGAAGTAGTACTTCTTGAACACGCGCGAGTCCGCCAGCGTCAGCATGCTCAGACCCAGCACCTTGGTGATTGTGATGCCGAA
>JAADYB010000373.1:0-22892 GCA_023338075.1 Phytopythium litorale
CCTTCTGCTCGGCTTCTTCGCTCGCGACCGCGCCGATCACGCTGGGATGTATCCAGAAGGCTCGTGTGAGCTCGACGTCGCTGTCGAACTTCGTCGTGTCGATCGGTGTGGTCGCCAACATGTCCGGCGCCGGATGGTACTACCCGATCGGGCTCGTCTTTCTTGCCGAGTCGTCCGGTAATGGGGACCAGCTGACAGTGCTACGGTTCATCGCCATTTACTTCCTGACGCTCGTCGGGTGCACTGGCACGCCACCGATCCCGAGCGGCGGCATCGCGCTCATGTCGACGATCTACCAGACCGTCTTCGGTGTGAACGAGCTGCCGTCTACATGGGCGTTGTACGTGGCCATGGACATCTTCGCCGATCGGATTGTGACCGTCTGCAACGTGAACGACGACATCATGGCGCTCAAGGTGATCGCTGAGAACACGGACGAGACGGTGGCGGCCAATCATTTAGGTCAGCGCGAGTGACGAGTGTGTTGCGAGGCATGAGCGTCATCGGTACGCCTGACGCGTTCGATTTGGTTTGCATTGATTATCATGGCGTGGTAAGATCGAGGAAGGAAGTTCTTCGTGAAGTATTGAGGTAAGGTTAGGAAGGAACATATTCCATCGACGGTTTGGACTGCTACGATTCAGGCTGTGTCTTCTTCGTCGACTGCGTTGACGTTCGTCCGACTGATGCAATGGGCTCACGCAGCCTGCAGCAGCATCTCCACAGCGCTGTTTCTTCACGACAAACGCTTAGACGCATAACACAGCTACAGTCTCAGCAGCATCACCTCCGCGCGGTGATCAATCAAGGCAAGTGACGACCGCCCTCGTCAACCAAAGGTTCAAATGGATTTGATTCATACCAGCAGCAATATTTATCATCTGCAACATCAAAGACACTTCTCCACGAGCAGACCTAAGCAACACGCCAACACTCGTCGCCACTCAGTCTCGTCGGCCCAGGTGGTCCGCGGCGACCGTCTCGTCCGTGTTCTCGGCGATCACCTTGAGTGCCATGATGTCATCATTCACGTTGCAGACGGTCACGAGCCGGTCTGCGACCACGTCCATGGCCACATACAAGACCCACGTCGACGGCAGCTCACTGGTTCCGAACACCGTCATGTAGATGGTCGACATCATGGCGATTCCGCCGCTCGGGATCGGCGGTGTACCGAAGCACGCCAAGACTGTCAGGAGGTACAGGATGAAGATGCGCAGCGAGGTGAGCTCGTCTCCGTTACCGGACGACTCGGCAAGAAAGACGATGCCCATCGGGTAGTACCATCCGGCGCCAGTCAAGTTGGCGACCACACCGATCGACACGACGAAGTTCGACAGCGACGTCGAGCTCACACGAGCCTTCTGGATACATCCCAGCGTGATCGGCGCGGTCGCGAGCGAAGAAGCCGAGCAGAAGGCGAACACATACGCGCGCACCATGTGCTTCATGTGGCTGTACGGGTTGCACCGCGTGAAGAGAAAGTAGACGGCGGGGACCACCACGAACATCTGCGTCAGCAGACCACAGAAGGCCGCGATGATGTACATGTAGACCTCCGAAATCTTGCTCAGCGACTCCTGGTTGGACGCGAAGGACCCGGCGATGATGAAGATGATGGCGAACGGCGTCGCCCAGATCACCCACTCGATCGCCAGGAAGAACGTGTTGCGCAGCTGCAGCAGCACCATGTATAGGTAGTTGACGCGGCGCGACTTGATGAAGAAGTTGCGTCCGGCGATGGCTCCCATGACCATGGCGAATGTGATGACGGACAGCAGCTCGACGTTGTACATGGACACGAACACGTTGTTGGGCACGATGGTCGTGAGGACAGAGATGACTTGTTCGCTCAGACCGATGGTGGTGTCGACCGTTGAGTCGCTCGTCTCGAACGTCTCGTTGATGTCTTCGATGCGGAACGTCGAGTTGGTCGTCAGCGTCGTGTTGGCGTCCCCGAAGCAGGCGAGCGTCCCGTCGTCCTGCATGTTGAGCGCGAGACCATTGGGACACGCGATGCCCATCGCGCCGGTCACTGTTGTCGAGTAGCCGTCGTCCGGACTGAACGTCGACCGGAAGAGCAGCGCGATCGCGAGTCCCGCGGCGCTGGAGGTCGTCGCCTCGGTCGCGAACACCTTGAGCGTCTGTAGGCCGACAGCCGAGACCTTGCCGACGTAGACAATGTCGCCGATGGCGACGGCGACCGAACAGAAGACGTAGGGCACGACGAGCGACTTGAGCGCGCGCAGGAAGAGGTCGCCCGGCAACGAAATCCAGTCCGCCACCAGGTCGGACGTCTTGAGCGCGCTCAGCACGATGCCGAGGGCGACGCCGATCGCGGCACCGATGAGGATGTGCAGCACGGACACCTTGACGCCGCTGCGAGAGCCTGTGAATGCCTCGGTGGGGTCCTGGCTGTCGCGCTCGTCGATGGTGATGAAGGGGTTCGAATTCCGCAGCAGCGAGTACTCGCTTGGCGCGTTGCGCGAGTACTGATCGACGCTGGCGCCCGCCGACGCAGTGGACGCGACGTCTGTCTGGTCGCCGCTGTGAGTCCCCGAGTAACCCGTGGTGAAGTTGGTGCGCGGGCTGCTGCTGGCCGTCGCGACGCTCTCATGCCTGCCCTTGGTCACAGACGGAGGAGCGTGCGGAGGGATCGTGCTGTGCAGCGGGATGAAGGACCCGGCGGGCTGCCGGCTCTGCGCCGTGTTGGCCCGCTCGCGGTGCAGCGCGCGCTGCTGCTCCTCGTCCAGCAGCACGAGGCCGGACGAGGACGATGGTGGCGCGAAGTCGGCGGGGCGGCGCATGGCTGGGAGCGAGCGCGCGAGTTGGCGAATGCAGTCAGTCGAGTCCCCGGCGGCCCCAACGGACCCGGCGGCACCATGGTGAGCCCGTGCGGCGAGCGGAGCGCGGATAAAGGAGCTGCTGCACAAACGCACAGTCCGGTCGCGGAGAGTTGAGCGTGGGATCCGGCGGGAGCATCGGCGAGCATTGGCGAGACGGCCATGGAGCGTCGCGCTGGACGAGCAGTGGCGGCAGTCCCACGCCTCATCACCCTCTGGTTTAGTGACTTGATACTTTTCTATTTATCAATAAAGGTATTAATAGAGGCCTGGGTTTCAGGCCGTGATGTCGGTAACGGGAGGTTCCGCCGGTGAGGAGCGCCGTGATAGATGTCTGATTCCCAATCAAGCGAGCGTCGACGCGAGCATCACGCGATTGGCACGCGTGATTGGCATGTTTCCCGCCACCTGCCAAGCATGTTGAACACTTGAAGCATCCATAAGCGCAGAGACTCGGCTGGTGTGTATCGCCTGCACACTGTAACGCCTGCGTGCCGATCGTCTCGGAGCGCTGGAGCCGATCGCCGGCGCACGGACGACAGCAGCGTCAACCCCCGCGTCGGACTGCAAGCGAGGACAGCTCATGATGGACGGAAGTCGGGTAAAGTCTCGATCCGAAGTGACGAGTGCGGCGTCATGGCGGCGCAGAGCGGGGACGCGTCAGGACATCAACGCTGCTGCATCAACAACAACAACAACAGCAACGAAGGGTCCAGCTTGCTCACGGCTGCTTGATTGATCTGCTCGTTGACTGCGGTCTATTGTACACTGTCCGTCGGACAGGATGCGCGCTGCACTCGCTCGAGACCTGTCCGGTTCTCTACGCTGCTCTATCCTATCGCTCAGACCCACTGGCGACGCGGGCGGCGGGCGTCCGCCTTGGTCTCCATCCTGCTGTCACTGCCGGAATTGCCCTCGGCGGACTCCGAGCTTGCCGACACGGTGCTGCTCTCGCTCTCCTCCTCGCCGCTGTACACGTTCGCGCCGAGCAGGAAGGCCGACTTGCAGTCGAGCGAGCAGAAATCAGGATACCGGTGCGCGCTCGTGTGGGACTGCAGGAATGCCTGCGCGCACATTCGGCACGCTCGCAGCTCTTCTCCGCTCGTCGCGTCGCCGCCGTGTCGAGGTGCAGCGGGCTCGCCCGTGAGCAGGACGTACTGGCAGTTGCTCTCGCCTGCTTCGTCGTCCGATCCAAGCCGCGGCGACGGTATCGCGCTCGACGACGGCGCGCATCGCTTGGTCGCGAAGGCGGTGTAAATCTGCGAAGGGCCCCGGAACTTGTTGCTGGCGCCCGCGAGCGCCACGGGCTGGAGCTGCGCCGCCTCGCTGGCCTTGTTGGCGCTCATGCGCTTCTTGAGCGTGCGCGCCAGCGACTGAGACCGCTCCGAGAGCGCGAGCGGGAACGTCATCGCCGTCGGTATTCGTGGGAGTGTTCACGACTTGTTGGAAGTGCGAATGCCAGGTTCAGCGAGCCGCCCCGCGCCACCACGGACTTGAATAGCCAGCGACTGCTGTGTTCACGTCTCACGGGAGTAATGAGAGCGTGTCGATGCCGGCTGTCAGCCACAATGGCAGCATATGGACGAGCTCGGTGGACGAACGGGGCTCAGGTTGCGCTTGGGTACGAGTGGCGTCGCCCGCGACACTCGGACGAGCCGCCACAGCTTTCGAGGCGAAATGATGGCTCGCGATCGAACGGAGACCGTCTGGCTGGAGCAGATGACAAGCGGACGGAACAGACTGCGCGGGGCTGAATATTCACGGCATATCTCGATCCTGTGGTCGCCACAAGCGCGTCGACAGCGCGGCGAGTTCACTGGGAAGGAGTCCGTCGTCCGTATCGGATGGAGAACGGACTCGGCGCGTCTGTCAGTCCGCATTTGGCTCTCGCGGAGCGGCATCCACCGCGGATGCCGGTGTCCTGGCGAACACTGCAGTTCAGCTCCCGAGTGCCACGTGCCACGTGCCACGTTGGATGGCGGATGGACGCCAGGACGGAGCGCCAGTGCGACGGGAGGAGCTCGACACCGTTGCTTACACGCGCACGCGCAGGAAGGAGAAGGAGGCCACAGTCCTCGGCATCCACTCCAACGCAAGTGCACGACGGGAGGTGGTGTCGGTCTCCTCCCGCTCGTCTACGGCTCTCCAGGAGGGGCACATGCTGCCGCGGTCACACTTGGCGTCGACGACTGCCTGCTCGTATCTACTGTACCATCATGCAGGCAGAGATACGAGCGACGCAGCGAGTTCCTCGCCGCATTGGCGTCCCCATGGGGAGCGGCGGTGGCGGTCGAGCCGGGGAGCGGCAGCCAGTTCGCGGCGCGTCCATGTTCGCCGTGCTTGTCAAGCGTCCAGCCCGGCGCCGCGGCGGCTCTATTTCGACTCGTAAAGGTTGCCATTCGATACATTCTCCGAGTGATGGGAATCTAACTCGCGGCCTGAATAGGTATCCCGACGGCGCCAACGCGACGCATTCCCACCAATCGCAGCTCGGCACCTTCGCCCGTCGCCGACAAATGGCGAGTGGCAAAGCGCCGGCACATCCGGTTCACACACCTGGGTTTAGTGATACATTACAATTAGCAATACTCATTTGAAGATCATTTTGCAGTCAGGATACAGACATGATCCGATCTCGGTCACTAAACTCAGGCCCGATTTGCTGCCACTCGCCCCATCCGTGCATGCGACGAGCTCAACTCGCGCGGCGCTCTCTGTTGCTCGGTCTCCGATGGCATGACGGCCGCCTCGAAGCAGGCTCCAGGCTCCAGGCTCCAGACTCGAGCCTTCACAGTCATCTCCCGGTGCTAAACGCGGCATTCCCGCTTTCTCCGCGCTCCGTCTGCGTCTGCATCAGCATTCGCACCCGTCGTGTGGGAGCCACCTCCACCGCCGGACCGACCGACTGCCCTCCACAGCATGCGGCGCTTCGACGACTTCGTGTCGCGCTCGGCCTCGCGCTCCGGCGCGGCGCCCACGCCCATCGTGCTGCTGGACGACGAGCAGCAGCGCGTGCTGCAGCACTCGCGCCTGGCGCCGCCGCTGCCGGTCTCGGGCTCTCAGCGGCAGTCGTCCGCCCGCCTCGGCTCGCTGTCCTCGCACTCGTCGTCCTTCCCGCCGACGCCTACGTCGGACCACTCGTTCCGCCGGCCGGAGCCGCGCACCGACTTCACCAGCGGCGGTGGAGGCGGTGGAGGATACCAGTACGGCGCGGGAGGCGGCGGCGGTGGCTATGCCTACGGCCAAGGCCGCGCTGCGTCACCGCGCACCAACTTCACGTCGGCGGCCAACCGACGGGCCCAGAACGCGACCACGGACGGCAGTGAGACGCCCGGGTACAAGAGCAGCGGTGACTCGGCGCCGCGCATGACGGTCAACAGCAGCCCGCGCACCAACTTCACGACGCGCGGCCACAACGACCGGACCTTCAGCGACGAGCTCGCGGGCAATGGGTCCTCGCCCGCCATCATGGACAGCAACGACTACCCGAACGACTACGCGCCGCTGCGGCGCTCCAACCCGTTCGTGACGATCGAGGAGCGCGACAGCACGGACGCCATCGAGGCCTTCAAGGGCACGCGCTCGTCGCTCAAGCTGTCGGTCACGCACATCCTCATCGGCGCCGTCGTCGGCCTCGGGCTCGGCATCATGGTCGCCACGCTCAAGGTGTCGGACCTCGCGGCCGAGTGGATCTCGCTGCCCGGCGACCTCTTCCTACGCGCCGTCAAGTCGCTCGTCGTGCCCTACGTCTTCTGCTCGGTGGCCGTCGCCATCGGTGACATCGTCTTCGTCGGCAAGGTCTCGGCCATCGGGCTCCAGACGCTCAAGATCTTCCTCACCGAGTCGATCACGGGCTCGGCTGCGGGCCTCGCGATCGCACTCGCGTTCCGCCCGCTCTTCCGCCAAGAAGTCGACTCGAGCTACGTGTCGACCGCAGCGAACGCCGTCATCTTCGAGTGCGAGAACGGGAACCCACTGCATGTGTACAACAACGGGTCGCTGTCGTGCTTGGCGGACGCGAGTGAGAGCACCAGTGTGGGCAACAGCACGGCTTTCGTGATCGACGACGTGTTCGACACGTTCACCAAGAGCACGGACTCGACGCTGACGGAGTACACGATCACGGACCAGCTCATGACGGTGTTCGACTCGATCGTGCCGAGCAACGTCTTCTCGTCCATGTCGGGCACGTCCGAGCTGCTCTCGGTCATCACATTCGCCATGGTGCTGGGAGCCATTGCTGGCCGCAACTACTTCACGCGTACGCGCCACGTCAACTACCTGTACATGGTGCTGCTGCAGCTGCGCAACACGTTCTTCCTGGCGCTCGAGTGGGTCATCTGGCTCACGCCGCTCGCCGTCGTGTCCATCATCGCCGGGTCGTTCGCGACCAACCAGGACGCAGTCAACCAGCTCGGCGACGTGTACATGTTCTTGGTGGCCAGCATCTGCGGCATGCTCGTGCAGATGCTGCTCGTGTTCCCGGCCGTCATGTTCTTCTACACGCGGTGCAACCCGTACCAGCACATGAAGCTCATGGTGCGGTCGTACATCTTCGCGCTGGGCTCTGCCTCGTCGCTCGCGACGGCGCCCGTGACGCTCGGCTGCATCCAGAAGGCGCGCTTGTGCTCGCAGTCGCTGGCCAACTTCGTCATCTCGATCGGCGTCGTCACCAACTTCTCCGGCGCGGGCTTCTACTACCCGATCGGCATCGTCTTCCTGGCCGAGTCGTCCGGCGCGGGCGACGAGCTCACGCCGCTGCGCATCCTGGCCGTCTACTGCCTGACAGTCATCGCGTGCTCAGCCACGCCGCCCGTGCCCAGCTCGGGCGTCGTCGTGATGGCCACCATGTACAAGACGGTCTTCGCCACGAGCGACCTGCCGTCCACCTGGGCCTTGTACGTGGCCATGGACTTCTTCGCCGACCGCCTCTCGACTGTCTGCAACGTCAACGACGACATCATGGCGCTCAAGGTCATCGCCGAGAACACGGACGAGACGGTCGCCGGCGACCACCTCGGCCTCCGCGAGTAGGAACCACCGCAGCATATAGAATAGACGACGAGCTGTCCGTGAGTGCACCAGGAGGAGACCATGGCCATTGCCAGACACCTTGTCCGTCAGGTGGGCCTGCACCAGTTCCTGTTGCCGTGATAACAACCATATTACGAGCATCTCTAAGTGTTCCAGCATATCATTGGGTGAATTTAAAGTGATTTAACTAAACGAGCAGCGATTGGTCAGAATATAAGGAGCTGCTCGCTCTCCGCACTCGACACTTTGGAGAAAGCGGAAGGGGACTGGTTGTGGCGGGCGTCATGGTGGCCAAGGCGCTGAACCCGATGGACGCCTTCCGGCGCGAGCAGAAGAAGAAGGCGCGTGCCTCACATGTATGCGCAGCGGTTGGCGCCCAGCGAAGGAGCTGACCGCGTGTGGGCCGCGCAGGAGCTCAAGAAGAACCGGACGGAGCGGCAGAAGACCAAGCAGGCCAAACTGTCGACGCTGGACCCGGAGGAGATCCAGGAGCAGGTGCGCAGCGAACCTCTAGGCGCTTCGTAGCAGTCGTTTACGTGCTTAAAGTGGTGTCGGACGTGCTGCAGATCAAGAAGCTGGAGCGGCAGGTCCTGACCAACCCGACGGACGGACCCACACGCAAGCGCAAGCAGGAGGTGCGCGGTCATGCCAGGAGCTGCTTCCTCTCGGCAGTGAGTCTAATGATGTATGGCTATGCCACACAGCTTGAGGATACGCTCAAGTCGGTGGTGAAGAAGCGCAAGGAGGTGCGTCCGACTGGCGGTGAAGGGCTCTCGTCGGCTATCCTTGTGGTGACCGTGCGTGCTGCTGTGTGCCTCGGAGTAGATGGAGGAGGAGGAGCGGAAGCAGGCGAGTGCGGCTTCGAGCGCGCCAAAGGTGAGGAACGTTACATCTATCGATGCTGAGGCATCTCTGACGACATGCGATGCTGTGGACAGACGCTCAAGGACATCGAGGCGGCAAACCGCGAACGCTTCCAGAGCCCAGAGGTGCGAGCGGATCGAATGCTGGTCGTTGCCACCTCTGTCATCTACTCCGGAGTTCTGAGTTCGATGTGTCATGCACACGGCAGAACTCTGTCTACTACCACCCGACGCTCAACCCGTTTGGCGCTCCACCGCCGGGAAAGCCCCAAATGTACCGCGTGCCACCGCCGATGCCAGCGGCGAGGGCGGCGCCGCAGCCACAGCAACACAACCGCCAGCACCAGCGCGGACCTCCGCGGTTTCCTCCTCGAGGACCCCGCGCACCGCCGATATACGACGGACGCAATGGCATTCCGCCGCCTCCTCCCCCACGCGCTGCTGCATCAGGTTAGCTGTGATGGTGGCGATTCGTAGTGTGATACCGGTTGCTGACTGTGATGTGCAACACAGCGCCTAAGCGACCGGGGAAGCGACCGCCGCTCCCTCCTGGACCGATCCCGCCTGGCATCATCCAAGTTCCCCCTCGCCCGCCTCTGCCTCCGGGTCCGTCCCCGTTCCACCCACCGCCGCCGCCGCCTGGAGGAAGCAGATATGCGCCGCCACCTGCTCCTCAACTCGAGGGCACGTCGTCAGCATCTTCCATGGTCGATGCAGAGCAACTGGACTCGTACGACTCTGAAGAGATCGCGGGTGCAGCGATTGAGACCGAGGAGAGCAACGTGGTGGCGCCGTACCCGCCTCCTGACGACGCGATGGCGTCCCCAGAACCCGACGAGACGCTCGACGACGAAGAGATGGAGGAGCAGCGCGCGCAACTGCGGTCGCTGGTCCCTCTAGCGGTGCGAGTCCAGCGCAAGCCGCCTGCTCGACCTGCCGCCGCCACCTCAAGACCCGTGGCCCCTGCTCCAGGCCCGCGTCCGCCACCGCTTGCAGTGCCTCCGCCGCCTCGACCGACCGCCCCTGGCCCACCCATCGCTCCACCAACAAACGACAAGCCGAGCAGCGGTCAGGGATCCGTGTCCAAGGAGTTTGACGCTTTCATGGACGAGGTGAAGGACATGCTGTAAGAGCTTCAAGTGCAACGCGGTCAAGCAAACCCATCAAACCGAATGCATCCATCTTCTTTCATATCTGATTCTGTCATCTGAGTCTGAGACTATCCAGCAGCTCCATTTCGTTCTTCAGTATCGGATCGACGCCGACGACACCTCGACGCCTTGGACTTGAGGCGCTTCCTTGGGCCTCCCTCGCTACGTCAAGCGCTTCCAGAGGCTTCCAGAGACGCCCCAGTGTAGTGGTAGACCACAGGAGGAGACATGAGCGACGCGACGTACTCGCCGGCCAAGACCAAGCCGCCGGCGTCGCTGCTGGACTTCGTCGAGTACCTGGCGCCAGTGCTCAAGTACTACCTGCTGTTGCTCGTCGTGTACTTTGTGGCCAAGCGCATCAACCGCGCGCTGGACGAGGAGTCGCAGCTGCAGGAGAAGGAGTACATCCGCGTGAGTAGGCGGGTCTGGGGGCGGCGTCTGCGGCTGGTGAAGAGGATCTAACAGGTCGGATTGTGCCGCTCGGAGGACAGCAACGACCCAACCTGTCGACGGAGCTCATGCAGGAAAGCAGCAGCGAGGAGGAGAGTGAGGAAGATGAAGAGGAGGAGGAAGACGAGAACGCGGTCGACGAGGAGCTGGTGACGGATGGCTCACGGCTGGTCAAGGTGCCTGGTGCCGGGGAGGCCGAGGTGCGCGCGCGCAAGGGCAAGAAGAAGGATGCCGCAGCCAAGGAGCTGTTCGAGGGCCTGCAGAAGATCGAGAAGGAGCTGCGCGAGGACGCCAAGCAGGGCAAGGAGCCGAGCGTGAGCTGGAACGAGCTGCACGCGGGCATGCTGCACCGCTACAAGGACAAGTTCCCGGACAAGGGCCTGCGCGTCGCCGGGGCGGACGACGACTACGACGACGAGTTCAAGGAGCTGCTCAAGAAGCACAACATCAAGCCCGAGGACTTCAAGATGAACGGCACGGGCGCCGACGCCGTGGACGGCAGCGGCAAGAACAAGACCGAGTAGACGAGAGGAGGGATGGACGATGGACGGACATGCATGGTGTTTGCTTTAGGACATGGTCTCGGCGCTCAGAATTTGACGCGCTTGCTGCCCGCGCGCTTGCCGAACAGGTGCATGCCGGCCTTCTTGGCCTTCTTGGCCTTCTTCTCGTCCTGCTCCTCGTCCTCGCCGTCCATCTTGACGTCCAGGTCGTCTAGCGCGTCGCCCGTGTCGTCAAAAGCCGCGCTGTTGCCCTGCGGGTTGTCCTGCGCGCCGGTGTCCACCTCATCATCGTCGTCGTCCGCGAACGTTTTCTTGGTGTTCTTCTTGAGGCCGCTGCTGCCGTCGACCGAGATGTTGCCGACCGGACAGTCGCGCGCCAGGTGCTCGATACTCTTGCACACCTTGCAGCAGCCGCCGCGCGGGTAGACGCCCGTGGTGGACTGCGGGCAGCGCGAGCTCAGGTGGCCGGTCTGGTTGCACACGAAGCACGTCGCGTAGGTGGCGCCGCCGCCCACGCGCGGCTCTCGGCAGTCGCGCAGCCGGTGATCGGCCGACCCACAGTTGAAGCAAATGTTGCTGCCGCCGCCGCCGCTGGCGTTGCTCAAGCCGCCACTCGCCGCCTGCGGACAGTTGGCCGACGTGTGTCCGCGCCGGCGGCACTGAAAGCACGTCTTGTCCAGGTCAGCGGCCCCGCGATTCGGGCAGTCCTGCTTCTGGTGGCCGCTGTCCCCACACAGCCAGCAGCTGGACGCGTCCGCGTTGCCGCCGCCTCCATAGCCGCCGCCGCCGTAGCCGCCACCGCGCTTGGCCGCCAGCGCCTCGTCCCGCTTGGCGCGGATCTTGGCCACGATCTCCTGCTTCTTCTCGGCGCGCGCGCGCTGCTTCTCCTGCTTGAAGGCCTTTCCCTTGGCCTTCTTGGCCTTGCGCAGTGCGCGCCGCCGCTCCAGCACCGCCTGCCGGTCCGCTTCCTCCGCCATGACGCTTGTCGGTCGGGTGAAGGCGTCGCGCTTCCTGAAATGACTGGCCGTTTGTATGCACACCCGGACGCCACCAACCATCCGCGAGCAGCCACGCAGGTCGCGCCAAGGTGTGCCCAACACGTCGCACATCATCCGTACAACATTATCGGTACGACATACCGTAAATCCAGTACGATGTACCTGATATTCGGCACGAACCATGCACCGGAATCGCTCCGAAACGGCCACCATGCGGGAAGCCATCAGTTCCTGATCAGCTTGGCAGACAAGCACGGTATCAGCTGACGCTCGGCCGCCTTCCGGGCGACTTGCGCGGCTCCCAGCGCACCCCAGAGACCGGCAGCGCCGCCATGCGCGTCGTGTGCGTGTCGGACACGCACGGGCTGCACGCCGAGGCGCTGGCGGTGCCTCCGGGCGACGTGTTCGTGCACGCGGGTGACTTCACGGACACTGGCGAGCGGGACGAGGTGCTGGCCTTCAATGCCTTCCTGGGCCGCCTGCCGCACAAGTACAAGCTCGTGGTGGCCGGCAACCACGAGGCCACCTTCGACCGCGACTTCTACCCGCGCAACTGGCACCACTACGGCCACCGCCAGCAGTACGGTGCGTCGCCTGCCCTTCCGTGACCGGACTCCAGGAGGCAGGACGGAGTGACGTGACGCCGTGCGTGCCCGTGACCGACCGCAGACCCGGACGAAGTGCGCGCGCTGCTCACCAACGCGCTGTACCTGGAGGACCAGGCCGTGGTCATCGACGGCTTCAAGTTCTACGGGTGCGTCCGCCTCGCCCCCTCCCGTCTTGCTTGCCACCCGCCGGCGCGACTGACGCTCCGCCGCCTTCTAGCACGCCGTGGCAGCCCGAGTTCTGCAACTGGGCGTTCAACCTGCCGCGCGGGCAGCAGCTGCTGGACAAGTGGCGCCGCATCCCGGACGACACGGACGTGCTGGTCTCGCACACGCCGCCCTTCGGTCGCGGCGACCAGGTCGGGCACACGCGTGTGGGCTGCGAGGACCTGCTGCGCGAGGTGCAAGGCCGTGTCAAGCCCACGCTGCACGTCTTCGGTCACGTGCACGAGGGCTACGGCCGCTCGAGCGACGGCGTCACCACGTTCGTCAACGCCTCGGCGTGCACGCACGACTACTCGCCTGTGAACCCGCCGTTCGTGTTCGACCTGGACGTCCCGCGCAGCAAGAAGGGCGGCGTCACCACCGACTCCCCGCCATGCGTTGACTGCGACCAAGATGAGGTCAGCGACGACTGTGGCGCCTGTGAGGACAAGGCGCTCGACTACTCGCGTCTGCTGCACGAGCAACTCCGCGTGTGCTCGCAGAAGCCGCCGTTCGTGGAGCAACCTGCGCCGCCAAACGGGTTTGTGAGGATAGGAGGCGGCCCTGCGTGCCCGGCTGAGCCGTGCGCCGACGGCAAAAGCTCGCTGCGAGCGTTCCGAGTGGAGGGGACCGCGGCGGACCTGCTGTTCGAGAGCACGCTGCGAGTCCGCCCGGTGCAGCACTCGCAGGTGCGCGCGTTGCGGTACCTCTTCTCGCAGGGCTTCCGCAACAACTCGAGCAACTACAACGAGGATCCAGAGGAGGAAGCTGCCGCAGACGAGAAGCAGCAAGGCGTCGCCAGCACATCGACAGCCGACGACAAGAAGAACGCGGGGAGTGCGAGCAATCACGATGCTCACGGAGCTGATGAGGGCGAGGACGCGGGCGACCGACGCCGACAGCGCCGCCGACAGCTCGCCATCGCCCGCCGCGTGACAGTCGCAGTGCTGAACGACCTGAGCGAGAGCAAGGAGATGTCGGGGCCGGACCGCGAGCACCTGGAGCAGGCCAGCATCGCGTCCGAGTCGCTCATCGAGGAAGTGGTTAACCACATTGGGTCGGCTGAGGCGGCGGCGCCTGCCTCCACAGCGCGCAGGCGGCGTGACAAGACGCTCCGCAAGCGCGACGGCTTCACCAAGCTGTCCACGTTGGTGGAAGAGCCGGCGGGGGTACAGGCGGACGCGACACAAACCGCGACGAGCACCTCCGTGGTGATCGAAGCCGTGGCAGTCGCCGAGTCGCCTCCGCCTCCTCCAGCCCCGACGCCAGCGCCAGTAGTCGACGAAGACTGCGTGCTGTGCAAGTACAATGTGCCTGGACACGTCCACCCTGGCCGCGAGCCGTCCCCGCCGCCAGTAGAAGTGGTCGTGGAGGCTGCGCCATCCGTCGCGGCTTCGAAGGACAAGACCGGCGACGGAGACGCAGAGAGCACCAACGACTCGCGCGCCGTCACTGCCAGCAAACGGCTGTCGTCCTGGTTTTGAGGTGAACTCCCGAGGCGGACGCGGACCAAGCAAACCGTGTACTTCCATGTAGACCCACTGCTTTTGCCATCGTGCCTGTGTCTGTAGGTGCTGGTACAGGCTTCCAGAGTTGACAGCACGCGCTTGAGCGCAGCCTCAGGTGGCCACCTACTTTTTCCGCGACTGGAACTTGAGGATCGCGTCCATGCACTCGGGGCCAACCCAGAGCTTCTTGAGCGTCTCGCACTCGGCGCGGTTGATCTCCTTGAGCTCCGCGATGTAGGCCGGCGATCGGATCAGTGCCTTGGACCGCTGCATCGACTGCGGGTAGCGCGTCAGCAGCAGGCTGCAAGTGTCCAACAGCATCAACCAGTCAGACTTCCCACCACAACACGATCCACTGCGCCAGACCAATGCCGGCAACGTACTCGACTTTGTCCTGCACCTGCTTGTCGAAGTCGCCGACGCTGAAGCAGGCAGTGGCCAGACCCGAGGACACGGCGTCCTGCGCGCCGATCTTCTCGCCAAGCAGCAGCAAGGCGTTGGCGCGCGCGGGGCCCATGATGCGCGGGAAGAGCGCGGACGAGCAGGCCTCGGGCGACTGGCCCAGCGCCGTGAAGGGCGTGTGCAGCGTCGTCGTCTCGGACACATACACGAGGTCGCACAACCCGAGGATGGTGACGGCAATGCCGACCGCGGGGCCCTGCACCGCCGCCACGACGGGCTTGGGGTACGTCAGGAAGGCGTTGACGAAGTTCTCAAGGATGACGGCCCCCGCGACCGCGAGCTGCTCGAGCGTCAGCCCCTGCGGGTTGGACGTGAACATGGTCAAGTCGTTGCCGCTCGAGAACATGTTGCCCGAGGCCTTGAACAGCACGGCTTTGACGCGCTCCTGGCTCGCCGACGTCTCCAGCGCCTTGATGATGCCGTCGTACATGCCGTGGTTGAGCGCATTATACTTCTTGGGCCGGTTCAGCTGGATCGTCAGCAGCCCGCTCTCGCTGCAGTGTCGCCACAAGACCGTCAGTGCGTCATCGCTAACGAGTCGGTGGGGGGCAACGAGAGGCACGCCACGCACGAAATGTCCACGAGCAGGTCCTCCGTGTCCGACTCGACGGCCGCGTCATCTCCAGCACTCGGCGCGCCGTGCTTGGCCGCCAGCTCGTCGATGATGGCGATGTACCTGCGCCAACAGCAGCGTTAGTGTCGGTGCTGACCCAGCCGAGGGAGTGGCGATGCAAGTTGCAACGCACTTGTGCATGGCGTCCTCTTGGCTCATGTCGCCGAGCTTGTTCCAGGCGTCCCACATGGCGCGGCCCACAAAGTCGAGCATGCCCGGGCGAGGCTTGTTGACCTTGCCCACGTTGGCCTGCTTGTACAGCGCGTACATCTCGAGCTTGGCCGCGTTGTCCGCCAGCGGCGGCAGCGTCTTGCCCAGCGCCACCTTCTTGGCGAACTCATCCGACAGTGACGACATGGCTGCGATGTGGCCGCGCAGCAGAGGGAGGCGCAGCGAGGCGGTAGAGCGGCGGAAGGCCGGCCGGGCGAGCGACAGCAGCATGGTGAGCGGCGGACGGGGGGACGGAGTGACGCGTGAGACCGGAGGCGGCGGGAGCGGCGCGGGGGCGGCACGAACCTGATGGAGACTGACGGAGGAGGAGGAGCTGGTACTGTAGCGTTGGACGGGTGCAATTGAGACTTGTGTGGAGTTCTCGTCGGACGTGGCGAGGAGCTCGACGTGGGCCGTTTACTTTTGACGAATTAATTATTTCGGAGTGTCGAATTGGACGACGGGTTTCATCGAAATGCGGCAAAAACGATCGGTATGGGCAGGCTGCTGGAGGAGGTATCGACGACGCGCATGGACGGCCGCTAGGCTCGCGCTGTTGTCGAGCAACGGAGCCTCCGTCCCATCTCAAGAGCGTTCCCGCGACGCTCGAGGACGTAGCATTTGGTGGCATTTGCAGTCGGTCAAGTGGTCAACATCTGTAGCCGAACGCGTCCTAAACGACAAGCAGTAACGCAACTCATGTACATTCTGCCACAGAGAAGACGCCCGTGCCAATGCGACAAGCAACAAGGCGGCTGCATCTCGTGAACTATCAACTATCAGCTCAATGCTCAGGAGCGGCCGAGGTGGTCGGACGCGCGCAGATGACGTCCGTGGCGGTGTCCTTGGCGATGATCTGCTGCTCGAGTGAGGCTCGGACGGCGCTGGCAGTGGCTGCTCTTGCTTGGCCTGCTCACGAAGCCACTGGTGAAGCTCACGGGCCGAGTATCAAAGCGTCCGTCGTGGTGCGGTTCGCTTCAACATGGCAGGGTTTCGAGGTGAATCGAGATAGGAGGCTACTATAAGAGCACACACGGTTATCCAGCCAAACATGATGCGATGCTCCACGAATCAACTCGTCGAGATGAAGAAGAAGAGAAAACAGATTTGCCGCACTTCAAACTCTGATTTTCGGAAAAAAGATCCACGTGGGCTCACGACCTGATTGACACCCCACATTGCGGGAGCGAGAGGCTCTCGCCAGCGCGTTCGCTGGGCCAGTGGTGACGGCTGTCGAGTCAATCTGTCGTAGTGGTGTATGTAGAAGCCGTAGCCGATCATGGTATTCTTCCAGAGGTCCGTGAGGCTTTCGTCGCCGCCACAGGAGCAACTGTTGTCGGAGCGTCGACTGAGCGTCGACCACTCCCGAAATGATCAGGAGCATTGTCATGTCGCGACTCCTCTCCTTGGATCAGCGACCGTATGCATGCACGCACGCAGTGCCGATCAATCAAGCAGCAGAGAAACGGTGGAAGCGACTGCATCAGGCACGTGGTCGCAACTGCGGATGTCTCCGCGGAGCCTGGACTCCAGACCGGAGCGCGGCTCCTGATGGCTGCAAAGGCGGGCAGGAACGTTCGTGCACCGCGGTGCAGGCGCCGGTGGTCAGCTCCAGCCCTCGGTCGCATCGCAAGTCAGGATGGCACGTTGCTACATCGGCGCCTTTGGAGCTGGGAGGTGTCCGAGGAAGCAGGACGGAGACTCGGACACCAGCCACAGCGCCATGCTGGTAGAACTCCCTGCTGTCGTGCCTCGAATCCACTTCAACGAACGTCTCGGAGTTCGCTGGTGCCGTGATTAGCACTGCTTGGGGCCCACCATGCGGCCCACTGGGCATCAACGATGTCCCATGGACGTCAGCACCGCAAAGCTGTCTATGGAGCCGCGACTGGACCGAATAAGAAAAAAAGTGGGATGACCGTACCGTGAGTGGCAATAGTACTCATCAGCGGAAATGGGTGCGCGCCGCCGTTCCACCTGATCTCTCTGCTCCTGACGGTCACAGTCAATCAATGCCCACTTGCCTGCTCCACACACACGGCGAGTCTCGACCGCTTTGCTTGCGCTTTTCGCGGGGCCAATAGCCGCTTTGACCGATGGAGAGTCATCCCGTAGTGTCCTTGGCAGGAGCAGAGCCAAGCCGTGGAGCTCGACTCTCCGCCGACACGATGGCGACACCACGTGCCTCCCGCCGACTCTCTTCCCCTGACACTTGACCCACCGCCAGAAAAGGGGCCGGCCACGCGTGAGATTTCGCGGTGAGCGCTCTGCTATGCGAGTCGCATCAGCTGTGGCCGTGTGGGGCCAGCGGCTCTCACTGGCCCGCGATGTTCGCGCAGCGTTCGCGACGCGATCCGCCTGTAGTGAAGACCCTTCATGCAGCGCGATTTCGTTGCAGTCCGCGTCAAAGACGCGCGGGCCTCTCGGTGCAAGACCGCGGCGCAGCGGCGCCGTGAGCTGGACGCTCGTGCACTCGCCGCCGCGGGCCAATCGCATCGCGCGCTGCCCGCAGTCACAGCAGACTGGGGGCACATCCCGTGCGTCCGAAAGGCTCGCGCTCGCCGCCCGCAGGAGGTAACAATACGCACGCGTCAACTCGTCCGCGACGCCATCATCAACTTACCGTCCAGCTGATTATCGCTGGCGCTAAATGATGAAGACGCCAGGCTGCATCCGAAATGCGCCATCCAGACTCGAGGCATCCCGGCGGTGGCTGTCCAAGACGAGGAAGCCGCCGGGAAGCCGAGCGGACCGCGGCGCAAACAGGCAACCCCGCTGCCCCCGCCCCACGTCCACCAGCCGACCACGAACTTCCTGGATACTCCACGAATGGGGCTGGCCACGTCGAGACTCGCTCAGTCGGTCTCCTCCTGCCACGCACGACGCGTACAATCTCTTTTGCGGCGTTTCAGCACTCGCACTGGCCCGCGCCTTCCGCCCCACGGACGCCGCATCCGACTGTCTCGCCGCAGCCGCCTCGACCTCCGCCTCCCGCCTGCTTCCAGCCTCTTGCAACTTCCTTCCAGCTTCCTTCCTTCCTCCTGGAGCCCTGTCGTCCTCTACCTCGACGGCCTGTCCCCATGGGCCGGCTGTCTCCACCTCGAGCTCGCCATTTCCAATTCCGCTCGCTCGAGTGCACTCGACCACGTGCATCTGATCTGATACGGACGCCTCCTCCCGATCCAAACGAGTCACGGACGTAGCACTGCAACCGCACCAAAAGACCAGCAGCTGACGGACGGACGGATCGACAAACAGCATGGCGAGAGGCGCGGGCTGGAGCAAGGACGTGTTCCCGCCGCTCGAGCTCGCGGTGGACGAGCAGCGGCACTACCAGGACCTGGCGCGCGGACTCGTCTGGGAAACGCTGGCGCACTACGACGCGTACGACCGGCCGGGCCACCGCGTGCTGGACAAGAAGCGCTGGAAGGCCGTCAAGGCGCGCGAGAACCTCACCGTCTACAAGGAGCGCGACTCCGGGACCAAGAAGCGCGCCAACAGCAGGCAGCACGCGCCGAGCGTCGACATGGAGCGGCTGGCGGCCGACGACTGGCAGGCCCCCAAGCTGCTGCTCGGAGTCGGCACCATCATCGGCTCGCTCGACGACGTCATGTACGGCGTCGTCACGCCCGACGCGCCATCCATGCTGCTCAAGGCGCAGCTAGTGCGCAGCTCGCTCATCGACGGCGCCGTGCTGGCGCAGATCCGGTCGCCCACGCCCAGCGAGCCGTACCGCTTCCTCGGCATCAAATGGTTCGTCAAGGGTCCGCCGTCCACGCTGCGCGGCATCGTCTGGCCGCGCGACCTCGTCTTCGTCGAGTCCACCGGCGTCATGGTGCGCTCCAATGGCGACCGCGTCGGCTACCAGCTGCTGCACTCGGTCGACATCCCGGGCTACGGCCCGCTCGAGGAGCAGTCGCTCATGCGCGGCCGCATCTCGTCCTGCACCATCTTCCGCGAGCTGCCGAGCGGCCGCAAGGTCGACGTGTACGTGCGTGGGTACGTGGAGCAGCATGGCAAGCTGCTCGACTCGGTCGCGCTCAAGGCCGCCTCCACCGGCTTCCTCAGCTCCTGGAACGCCGTCGAGTGCGGGCAGATGCGCAAGCTGCTCTGGTTTGCCGAGCACCCGGAGCGAGCCGACTGGTGCGACCGCGACGGCGGCGCAATGAGCGACGGCGCGCGTAGCGATCGGAGCGGCAGCGGGCGAAGCAACGCGACACCCACGTCGTCGTCCATGTCCAGGAGCGGGGGTCCGTCCTCCGCTCGAACGCCCCGACGGAGCAACCGGCAGTACCCGCACTCGAACCAGCATCAGCAGGTCGCGCTGCTCGGCTCCGACCTCGAGTCCAACGTGTTCTCCATGGCCAGTCAGGCGTCCACCAGCCACAACGCCGCCAGTCGAGACCGTCAGCGACGGTGTGGGTCGTGCGCGCGCAAGTTCGGCCTGGTCAGCGGCGGCGCCACAGCGTTCTGCAAGCTCTGCAACTGCGCCATGTGCGCCAAGTGTCGCTCGGCCAAGAAGCTGCCGTACGTGACCTACAACCTCACGCTCGAGACGCGGGAGGCGCCCGTGTGCCGCACCTGCGTCATGCACGTGCGCCAGTTCCCTAGTGACCAACTCGCGCGCGACGAAGTCCTCGACGGACGGTACGGCTGGCGGCCGCGTGCGACTCCGACCGCGTCCACGGACCAGAGCACGTCCAGCTACAACTTTGACAGCTTGACGGCCGCCTCGCCCTCGGCTCGGTCACCATACGCGGCCGCAGCACCTTCGTTCCAAGCGCGGAGGGGCAGCGCGACCCCCATCTCGATCGGCCTCCGACCCCGCAACAGCAGTGCGCACAGTCGCAACAGCAGCGTCAGCAGCACTCAGGAACGAGACAGTGACCCGCGCCGCATCGTCTTGCACCCTTCGACGCCGCTGGGCAAGGCGTGCAACGAGCTGCGGTCCGCGTCCATCGACACCATCTCCACGACGCTGTCGTCGAGCTCGACGCTGTTCCGGCCCGTGAGCGGCGGCGGGAGCGGCGACGCGGCGGCGCTCAACAGCTTTGGCGGTAGCAGCTGGCGGTCGTCGTTCAATGAGGAGGACGAGGAGCTCGAGCGCCGGCTGCGGGTGGACGAGGCCGACGAGGACGACTGGACCCAGACGCCGCCGTTCACCGAGAGCCAGCGGCACCGGCAGCACCTCTGGCAGCAAATGACCGAGCTGCGCCTCGCCGCCGAGAACACCTACCGTCTTGCCAAGACCACGACCGACTCGGTCATGCAGACCCTCGAGCCTGTCGGGCACGTCTAGTCCGCTCTCTCTGAGTATGAAGGGAGTGCGAACCAGTGTCGCAGCGCGAAGCCAGCGAAATGTAAAGCGACCGTTGAAAGTCTTGCCCTTGCTTCTCCAACCGTGGCATCTTGCGGCCATCGTTCCTTCTTGCTCACAATCGAATTAGCGTCTTGACGACATCCAGCACCAGATCGGAGCCTGAAGACAGCGCGCGACCAATGGACGCGGTGCAGAACGTGACGACCAAGGTCCAAGACGACATGGCGGGCAAGCTGAACGTCGGCGAGGGATCGACGGAGCCCAAGCGCGCGGCCGTGGATGAAGCTGCCGAGCCCGGAGAGCGCACTGATCCGTCCAACCTGACCATGAAGGCGATCGTGTGGCGCGGCTCCAAGAAGGTGGCGTGCGTCGACGACATGCCGCGTCCACGCCTCACGCACCCCAGCGACGCGATCGTGCGCGTGACGTACTGCTCCATCTGCTCGGGCTCGGACTCGCACCTGTACTCTGGCGAAATCCCGACCATGGACGAGGGTTTCACGCTCGGCCACGAGGCCTGTGGGGTCGTCGATGAACTGGGCGACGACGTCGAGACGCTCCACGTCGGTGACCGCGTGGTGATCGCCTTCTCGGTCGCCTGCGGCACGTGCGACTTCTGCAAGCGCGGCGAGTTCACGGGCTGTGACTCGACCAACGACTCGAAGCTCTTCCAGCAGATGTACGGCGGTGGGCGGCCGGCAGGTGCCATCTTCGGCTACTCCCGCCTTATGGGCAACGTCCCCGGGTCGCAGGCCGAGTACGTGCGCGTTCCGTTCGGGGATGTCAACTGCCTGCGCATCCCCGAGTCGGTGCCGGACAAGAAGGCGCTGTTCGTCTCGGACGTGCTGGCGACGGCGTTACATGCGACGGAGCTCGGCGAGGTGCGTGAGGGCGACACAGTCGTCGTCTGGGGGTTGGGACCCATCGGGCTGTACGCCGCCGAGTGGAGCAAGTTCAAGAAGGCCAAGCGCGTCATTGGCATCGACATGGTGCCTGCGCGTCTGGCGCTCGCGCGCGACTCGTTTGGGATCGAGGTGCTGGATCGATCGGGGATGACGAGCGACCAGGTCGTGAACACGCTGGGTAGTCTGCTGCCTCCGGTGGGCGGTGCAGACGTGGTGATTGACGCGACGGGCTTCCGCTTCTCGGAGTCGTGGACGGACAAGCTGCAGCGCGCGACAGGGATGGACACGGACACGCCCGAGGTGCTGCGCGAGTGTCTGATGGTCGTGCGCAAGTACGGACGTGTGTCCGTCATCGCCGACTACCTGGGCACGACGAACCGGTTCCCCATCGTGCACATCATGATGAAGCACCTGACGATGCGGTCGGGACAGTGCCCCGTGCAGAAGTACTGGAAGTTCATCATGGAGACGCTCGAGCGCGGTCAGATCGACCCGCTGCTCATGGTGACGCACCGCCTCCGCGGACTCGAGGAGATGCCCGAGGCGTATGGCAGGCTCTTCAGCAAGACGAGCGGGTGCATTAAGGTGCTTGTCGATGTCGCCGGCTCCGCGAAGAAGCAGGCGGCGGCCAGGACGCCGAGTCAGGAGGTGGAGCCGTAAAGCGTCCGTGATGGCGAGTGGCCAAGCGAACGGGGAGGGAGTTGGTTTTGAATGCATGGAGTTTTGGTTCTTGAACGTTACCAGTGGCTTGGCACAACGCTCTCAGACGTGACAGATCAGAAGTTGGCGTCAATGTATCACCACCGCCACCGCAGGGTCTGCCGCATCAGTATATCTTTCAGGAGACCAACTACGCTGACAGCTCGAGCGTCACAGCCGTGTCCGCTTTCATGGTGGCGTCGACCGGTGCTCCGACCTCGGCTCCGACGGCAACACCAACTCCGACAGCGACATCGACGGCCACGCCAACTCCGACAGCGACGACAACACTGACACCGACGCCGACGCCAACGAGTGACAGTGGACTGTGCCTGACTCCGATCGAGAACGTGTTCTACAGCGACAACACGCTGTTCGAGTTCGAGCTCGAGACGGCCGACGAGTGCTGCGAGTACTGCTCCGAGACCGACGGGTGCGTCCTGTACTCGCTGTACGTGTCGGCGAGCGAGGGCGTCAGCCGGTGCCTCCTCGAGAGTGCGGAGGGGAACGCGACGACGTACGAC
>JAADYB010000374.1:0-22887 GCA_023338075.1 Phytopythium litorale
AACCCGCGCATCATCTTCCTGGACGAGCCGTCGACCGGAATGGACCCCGTGTCTCGCCGCTTCATGTGGGATGTCATCGCGGGTATCTCGACGCGCGGCAAGTCGTCGACGATCGTGCTGACGACGCACAGCATGGAGGAGTCGGAGGCGCTGTGCTCTCGCGTGGGCATCATGGTGGGCGGTCGTCTGCGTTGTCTCGGCAGCGTGCAGCACCTCAAGTCGCGCTTCGGCGACGGCCTCGTGTTCGACGTGAAGCTGAGCCCGCCGAGCCAACAGGAGATCGATGACTTGCTGTTGCAGCACTTTTCCGTGTCGAACATGTTCGTGACGGCGGCTGACATTGAAGACAAGTGCCGTGCGTTTGGCAATGCGGAGCTCGCGGAGCGCGTGGTGCCTTCGCACCCGACCGGCTACAGCTTGGCGGCGGCTCTGGAGCGCGACGGGTTCGTCCGCGCGCCGGCGTTCCTGTCGTGGTGCGTGGAGGAGACGCGATTCGACGCGCTGAACAGCTTCCTGACGTACGCGTTCAGCCACGGCGGCGTGACGGTCCTGGAGCGGCAGAACGACTTTTGCCGCTTCAAGCTGCGCGGGTCGAGCGAAGAGCTCAAGCTGTCCAAGGTGTTCGCGCTGGTCGAGGAGGTGCGCGCCAAGATGCACATCCGCGAGTACAGCGTCTCTCAGACGACGCTGGAGCAGATCTTCAACTACTTCGCCGGCCAGCAGGCCGAGGAGCAGGGCGTCGCGCGCGGTGTCTTCCAGGCCGACGAGTGAGTCCCCTGGCGCGTTGCGTGCCGTCGTCCATGCCGTTCGTTATTAGCTGGCACTGCACGCAGGCACTGGTCGGCGCGAAAGAAGCCTCGGGCTCGCAAGCGTAATGCGTTTTCCCTTTGATATTCATACATTCGTTCAAACCGATAGCAAAGTGGTCATCGTCTCATGATCATGTTGAACCCGACACGTATGCACCTCAATGGATTCCAAAACACGGTCGGATGGTTCAAATTGGGCAGTTCCAATCTCGTATTTTGGCCCAACTACTCATCCTCGACAGGGTACGTTTTGGTGTGGACCACCCGCAAGGGGGCCTCCTGCTGCATCGGTTGCGGTAACGTCTTCTTCCCCCGACCGGCTCGAACTCCGCGGCGCGGCACAGCACGGGCGGTGATCACCACACCACTTCTGCCCTCCTGCCGCCCTCCCGCGTTCCCTCCCGCATTCCCTACCGACGCGGCCGAGCCAACGCCCATGAGCGCCGCGCGAAGGAGCGAGTCGGGCGTGTCGGCGCCTGGGCCAGCGCCCGCAACGGCCACGGCGGCGGCCGACAGCAAGAGCGGCGACGGCGTGTACGTGACCAAGAACCGGTCCGTGTTCTCCATGTGGCTGCACGGCAAGGCGGCGGCGCCCCGCGCGAGCACGAGCAGCACGCCGGCGGTCTTCCGGTCGGCCGACGTGATCCAGGAGGGCTACCTGCTCAAGCAGGGGGCCCGCTTCAAGCGCTGGAACCGGCGGTACTTCATCCTGCGGCTCGAGGAGCGGCACATGACGCTGGGTTACTACACGAGCAAGGAGTCGCTGACGCTGTGCTCTGAGACGCCCATCGGGCCCAGCCACGCGCTGGCGGCCAGCAACGCCAAGCACCCGAAGCGGCTCGAGCTGCGCTGGCCCAGCAAGACGCTCGTGCTCGAGGCCGAGGACGAGCGCGCGTGCCAGCGCTGGCGCGGCGCGCTGCAGGAGGCCATCCGCTGGAACCACGCCATGGTGCCGTCGCGCGACGGCTCCTTCGTCATGTACGGCCAGCAGGCGTCCGAGGACAAGGAGCGCGAGGAGCGGTCGCGCGCCGAGGCCGCCAAGAAGCTGCGCGACAAGCAGCGCGCCGACGAGGCCGCGGCCGCCGCCAACGCCGCCAACAAACCCAAGTACCTGCCGGCCACGCGCGACGGGTCCCAGTGCTTCCTCACGTCCAACACGCGCTTCGAGATCCCGACGTACTACGAGTACGTCAAGACAATCGGCTCGGGCGCCTACGGCGTCGTCATCTCGGCCAACAACACGCAGTCGGGCAAGACGGTGGCCATCAAGAACATCCAGCGCGCCTTCGACGACCTCACGGACGCCAAGCGCATCGTGAGAGAGATCAAGCTCATGCGCCACCTGCGCCACAAGTGCGTGCTCGGCGTCGAGGACATCCTCGAGCCCGTGTCGCTCGCAAAGTTCGAGGACGTGTACATTTGCTCGGAGCTCATGGCCACCGACCTGCACCGCGTCATCTACTCGCGCCACGCGCTCTCGGACGAGCACATCGCGTTTTTCATGTACCAGATGCTCTGCGCCATGAAGTACGTGCACTCGGCCAACGTCATCCACCGCGACCTCAAGCCGTCCAACATCCTCGTCAACGCCAACTGCGAGCTCAAGATCTGCGACTTTGGACTCGCGCGCGGCGTCTTTCCGGAGGAGGAGCTCGAGCTCACCGAGTACGTCGTCACGCGCTGGTACCGCGCGCCAGAGATCATGCTCGGCTGCATGAAGTACACGCGCGAGGTGGATGTCTGGTCCATGGGCTGCATCTTCGCCGAGATGATGTCGCGCAAGCCGCTCTTCCCCGGACAGGACTACATCGACCAGCTGCACCTCATCATGAACGCGCTCGGCGCGCCGAGCGAGCAGGACCTGTACTTCCTCACCAACGCGCGCGCCAAGAAGTTCATGAACACCGAGTACCACAAGCGCGGACCCAACCCGACGAAGCCGCTGTCGCAAATGTTCTCGGAGGCCGCACCCGACGCGCTCGACCTGCTCGAGAAGATGCTCGTGATCGACCCCAACAAGCGCATCAGCGTCGACGACGCGCTGGCGCACCCGTACTTGGCGTCGATCCGCAACAAGGACGACGAGACGGTCGCGGATTCGAGCTTCGCGTTCGACTTTGAGAACGAAAAGCTGACCAAACCCGTGCTGCAGAAGCTCATCTGGGACGAGATGCGGGTGTTCCACCCGGATGCCAAGGAGGACGACGCGGCTTCTAACGGGACCAACAGCCGTCGGACAAGCGAAGCGGTCGGCGCGGCGCCGACGACAGAGGCCATCACACCTGTCACACCCGTCACTCCTGCCGTCGAAGACGTCCAGGTCGGCAATGGGACGCCCGAGGCGGCGTCGCCAGTGAGCGCGCCGAACGGAGTCCACGCGAACGGTAGCCATAGCACAAGCGCGGAGAGCGGCAAGCTGACGGCGTCGACGACAGCGGGGGCGGTGCCGGGCGTGGACAGCCGACAAGAAGCGGGCGAGCCGGCGCGGGAGGTGTCGTGATCGGCAGGGCAGCGTGAGCTCGCGCAGGATCCCAATCAACATCGGTGGCGGCGGCTTTGCCCGCGGTGTGTCTTCGTGCGTGGTGTAGCTGTGTTGTTGTCCGTCGTGGGGTGGGGGCGGTCGGCTGGGTGCGCGATCGCATAGTGAGTGGATGGAGCAAGCAAAGATGCCGGTCCAGTGTGACGACCGGAGTCAACAAGAACAAGTACATGGTGTATACAGCTAAGCAATTGCATTCAATACGATATGGGCGTGGCTCAGTGGTTCAAGCTAGAGATGAACGAATAGCAACCGGCACGGGAGTGGTGAACTTGGACCGTTCGAAGTGATCCGATGCCACCTGCGAGCTTCGAACAATGGCAGGTTCAAGAGGGGGGGAGCGACAAAGGTGCATCGGCATATCGCTTCGCTCGACGCTCCAGTGTCTCCAGGCTTCCCGCGTCCGCAGGTCAGTAGCCTACCGCGACTTCGGTGCCGATTGGTGAATCCTGGAGGTGTCGACCGGGTTCACTTGGCTGTCACCAGCAACAGACTAACGAAAGCAATGGAAGCCACGGGCTCCACGACTCAAGCAATTGAACGGAGCGGCGGCTTTGTTTGCACTGCTGACCGCAATGAGCTCGACGCGCGCCATACACCGCTGAAGCGAGACCACCGCATCTTCGAGCGTATCAAACCGAACTGTCTTGCGAGTCGCCAAGAGTCGCTTGTCGCCCGTGCAGCCTCGGTTGTACACGGCAACTTGCTTGGATGTCATCCACGTCCGATCACGCTGGTCTCTGTTGGTTCAGCGACAATCGACCCGGCAACCGGCTCCTTGCGGTCGCGTCCAGCGGATCTCTCTGGTACCCTGTGCAGCCACGACCACGCGCATCACGGCACGGCATTGCTGTGGTGATCGTTGTCGACTGCTGCGATCGTGGATGGGTCCACAACGGCAACTATTCTATATCACAAGCCCATGCTGCTCGCAAGGTCTCTTTCCGTCACTCCCCGATTCAGTGCCTATCAGAGGAATCGGAGTGATGGTGATCGCATCGCTTGGACTGATCAATTTTCACAATGCGCTGACTGCAGAAATCCGTCTTTGCGCCAATCTCGAACGCTTCAATATCCGTTCTGTCAGTTCCCTTGCTCGAGTGACATAGTGCCCGCGCGCTCGCCCTCAGCGAGCCAACGCCACAGCCAAAGCAAAGCTCCGCGGAGAAGCGGAAGGAAGAAGCAGGCAGGCAGGCAGGCGGCTCGGCTCGCTCGCTCCAGGCTCGCCACACGCGCAGGCACGCGGTTGCAGGCCACCATGTTCCGCTCCTCGCAGTCCGGCAACTGGGCGGACGACGACGCGGACGCGCCGGCCTCGCAGGACGTCAGGGGAGGCCGGTTCGAGCGGCCGAACGAGGGCGGAAGGGGCCGGTTCGAGCGGCCGAACGAGGGCGGAAGCGGCCGCTTCGACCGCTCAGACGAGGGCCGCGGCGCGCGCTTCGACCGCAGCGAGAGCGGCGGCGGCCGCTTCGACCGTAGCGAGGGCGGCGGAGGACGCGCGGACCGCACCGAGGGCGGCCGGTGGGAGCGCAACGCGGCGCCGCCCCCGCGGTCCGGGGGCGGCCGCGACTACGACGGGTACGGGCGGGACCGGCGCGATCAGCCGCGCGGGCCGCCCATGCCCGTGGAGCGCGGTTTTGTGGTGTCGATGCGTGAGAACTTTGGCTTCGTCAGCTGCGCGGACCGCGAGGGCGACCTGTTCTTCCACGTGACGGAGGCGCCCGTGGACGTGCAGCTGGGGGACGAGGTCGAGTTCCGCGTCAAGTTCAACCAGCGGTCGCAGAAGGACCTGGCCGTGCAGCTCGTGACGCTGCCCAAGGGCTCCATCGTCATGGAGGACGTGCGTGTGTCTCTGCAGTCCATGCCTCGGCGTCCTCTCGAGTCGCTCACGTGCAGTCTCTATCGTGTGCTCAGGTGTCGGACGAGTGGTTTGACGGCGTGGTGACCAAGGGGCTGCCTCGCGGCGGCTACGGCTCGTCCTTCAGCGACTCGCGGAGGGAGGAGCCGCACGGACTGATCCAAGTCGCGCGGCCGGCCGACGGCAAGGACCCCGAGCCAGAAGCGCCGGCTGCTGCCGAGGACAAGGAGGCCGCGGAGGCTGCCGGCACGCCTGAGCCCGAGGCACCGCCGATCGTCCGCAAGGAGTTTGTCCGCTTCAACAGCGAGAGCCCGGCGCGTCCGGCTGAGGAGGCGGACGACAAGAACCAGGAGGGCGACGCGCGCAAGAAGGGCGGACGCCACCAGGGCAAGGCGCCGCACTTTGGCGACGAAGTGCGCTTCCGCATCGCGACGCACCGCAAGACGGGCGTCAAGCGCGCGGTCGAGCTGACCGTCACGGTGTCGGCCAGGGAGAAGCTGGACAAGGAGATCGAGCAGAAGCTCGACACCATGACGCGCGAGCTTGGCGTCGTGGACCGCGTCAAGGCTGGCGGCGGCTTCATCAAGTGCTGCGACCGCCAAGAAGACGTCTACTTCCCGTTCCACGAGGTGCGCGAGGCCGCGTCCGACGCCCAGCCGGCGAGTGGAGACAGCCAGGCCGCGTCGGCGGAGGGCGAAGCGAAGCAGCAGCGTCCTTCTGGCCAGCGGCCGTCGAAGAGCGCGCTGCGCGAGGGCGACGAGGTGTCGTTCTACGTGTACGAAGAGCAGGACGACGAGTCTGGCCGCTCGCGGCCGCGCATGACGGCTTTGCGCGTGCAGAAGCTGCCTCCTGGCAGCGTCTCGTTCGAGGAGTTCATCCGGTCGGACGTGGAGGGCAAGGTGACGAAGGCGCCCAAGGAGCCGCGGAACGGACCCGAGATTCTCGGGATCATCACGCTCCCCGACGCGCCTGCTGACGTCGCTGCGCCTGCAGTGGAGGAGAACGCGGAAGCCGTCGCGGCGGACGAGGATGGCGCGAAGGAGGGGAAGAAGAAGAAGGGGACGCTCAAGAAGAGGAAGAAGGTCACGGTGGCGTTCCGTCTCTCGGACACGGAGGACATGAGCTACATCCCGTCTAGCGGGGACCGAGTGGTGTTCGACGAGGTGCTGGACAAGCGGTCGGGGAAGCACAAGGCCATCCGTGTGCGCGTGCTGGAGCTCAACTCGAAGCACCGCGAGACGGGCGTGATCGCGACGATGAAGGACGACTTTGGCTTCATCAAGTGCGCGGAGCGTGCGTCGGACGCGTACTTCCGGTTCTCGGACGTGATGAGCGTGCGCAACGACTTCCGCGTCGGCACCGAGGTGTCGTTCGACGCGAGTGTGGACTCGTCGAAGCCTGACAGCGCGCGCGCGACGCGGATAGTCATCTTGCCGCATGGAAGCATCCAGTGGGAAACCATTGTGGCGGAAGAGATCCCCGGTGAGGTGACGGTCGTGCCGTCCAAGCGCTCCAACAACAACAACAGTCGCGGTGGCCACGCGAAGCTGCTGCAGAAGGGTCACCACGGCAAGATCCGCTTCACCCTCCCAGACGGTAAGATGATCATCGACTTGCTGCCGGAGCTGAAGCAGCAGGTGGACGCTGCGTTGATCACGGACGACCCGAGCGACGTCAAGGAGGGCGAGGAGGTTCGCTTCGAGTTCCCGACGTCGCTGTCCAAGTTCGAGCGTGCGATGATCCACGAGTACTGCGAGTGGCTTGGTATCGACCACGAAAGCGCAGGGGACAAGCAGAACCGACGTCTGGCGGTCGTGGCGAAGAGCAAGCTGCTGGCGGCAGACATCGCGGCGAAACAAGCCCCCATCCCGGAGTCGGAGGTCGAGTTCAAGATGGAGGACGTCGCGGATGTGCGCTACGACCCGCGTGTCGGTGACCAGATCAAGTTCAACCTTGCGCTTTCGAAGCGCACGAAACAGTTGGTCTGCAAGGCGGTGGTGTGTGTGAAGGCAGCCGCCGGGTCGCAGAAGAAGGCGGGCGACGCGAAGGAGTCGGGCAAAGCAGAGGCTGCGAAGGCTGAAGGCTTCATCACCGTGGTCAAGAGCGAAGGCTTCGGGTTCATCCGGCCGGCAAACAAGGGGCAGGGCGTCGAAGAGAACATCTTCTTCCACGTGAACGCGGTCGTGTCTGGCCAGCGCATTGATGAGCTCAAGGAGGGCATGGAGGTCGTGTACACCGCCAGCTACGACGAGAAGAAGAAGAAGTCGCGCGCGCTGGGCATCTCCGTCGTTCCGGCGGGAACCATCAAGGAGATCGAAGTGGAGCGCGTCCGTGGTGTTGTGACGCGTGCGAGCATCTTGAACAAGCCCAAGAGCAACGCTCGCTTCAGCAAGGCGCCGAACAACAAGCCAATGAGCACGATCGGCAAGATCCACCTTGCGTCTTCTGGAGGAGGCAGCGACGAAGACAAGGAGGAGGCTGAGGCTGGCAACGACGACGATGACGAGCAGGACGCGGAAGAGGAGACGGAAGCGGAGACCAACGAGGAGGCTGGTGCTCAAGGCGAGGAGGAGTCCAAGACGGAGGGCGAGGCGGCCGAAGGCAAGACAACCAAGAAGGGCGAGCACAAGGCTGCCACCAAGAAGAAAGCGGAGAAGAGCGTGTTCTTCTACCACATTCAGGACGTGTCGGACCTCGCGGCCGTCTTGCGTGAGGGGGATGAGGTCGAGTTCCTGCCGCAGGCGACGGCGAAGGGTATGCGCGCAACCAAGATCCAGCTGATCGCGTCGCACGCCAAGCAGGGCGTCGTCGTTAAGGTGTCGGAGGACCTTGGCGGCGTCATCCGCGCCGATGGCGAGGACGCGTTGGAAGCGCGTTTCATCGCTCGCAACGTCTTGCGCGGCGACATCCTGAAGGAAGGCGACCGGGTTGAGTTCGCGTACAAGGCTGCCGTTCCGCTGTCGAAGAAGAAGAAGGCGGCGGTGAGCGAGGAGGCGGCGGAAGAAGCGGCGGCGGACGAGAGCGAGAGCGAGGCGACGCTGGGGCAGGCCATGAGCGTCCTTCGTATCGGCGCGTCGTCGGCGGAGGATCAGCAGTCGTCCAGACGCGAGGCGCGAGCGGTGAACTCTGGGCTCTTGCAGACCATGCGAGAGTTTGGCGTGAACGCGATGGCTGCGTCGCGGAATGCCGCTGGGCCGGACGGCACGCGCGGCTTCGTGGAGAACTGGCGCAGCGACCTTGTGAACGCGACGGCCAAGGCGTCGGACGTGGTGGAGACGCCCGCGGTCGCGACTGACGAGGCCGCGGAGGCGGACGCTGCGGCCGAGACGTCAGCATAACGAGCGGGCATCACCAGCTCTGCCCAGCGCGCAGTAGTGCCAAGATAGGACCGGCGAACCCCGGGATGCAGTCCAATTACTCTTTTTGCACCGATCGCGGGCGTCTCGAGCCGTGTGCTGGTCTCTCTCTCGCGTGGTCGTTCCCGATGAAAGGTGCGTCTTGCGATGTGCGTGTGTTGTCTGTCACTCTAGGCGCGGCGCTCGCGGATGTAGATGGAGAAGAACTTCTCGGCGCGGCTCTCGAGCGACGCGTACGGGTCTGGGAACTTGTGGCACGCGATCGCGATCAGCGCTTCCTCGAACTCCGGGTACGCCAGCTCTTCATCTTCTCTTGCCCGCCCGATCACTGACGTCGCCGTCGATGATGCCGTCGCCGTCGCCGCCTCTGCAGCCGCCGCGCTCCTCGTGACCTTCTGGACGATGCCGAGCACCTTTTCGCTGTTGAGCGCCATGTCGAAGACGCCCTTGTCGAGCATGCACTGGCTGAAGGTGAAGGCCGTCATGCGGGGCTTCCGCCGCTTCTGCTTGGGGTCTTCGGCAGCGTACTTGGCGTACAGCTCCTTGAGCGCGTCGGCGTACTTGATGAGCAGGCGCCGGATCGTGGGCTCCTCGAGCTGCTTGCGGAACAGGTCGGCGTCTGCGCGGAAGGCGAACGGCAGCACGCAGTTGTCGACGAACAGGCAGAAGGCTTCCGACATGGTCACGCGGTGCGACCTGTTGAGGGATCAAGGCGTGAGACCAAGGTCAAGCGCTCAGAGAGAGAGAGAGAGAGAGAGGATCAACACTGGCGCGTACTCTGCGGGGTACTTGCGACGCGCGATGCGGATGAGCGCCTCGAGGAACTCGATCGGAGACAGAGCACGGTGAGGGTTGATACCAGTCTGCATCGGAGCCACGAGACAGCAGCTTCGTCAACGTCAAGGCCGCCAGCACATGCTGCACATGGTCCGGAGTCTTACCACTTTGGGATCCATACGCCGGAGGATGGCGTGCAGGTCGGTCTCGGCCATGCTGCCTTCGAGCACGCGGCACTCATGGAGCAGCTGCGTCAGGTCTGCAACGGTCATGGTGTCGCTCGTGCCAGTGCCGCCGCCGCCGCTGTGGCGAGACGCATAGCCGCGATAGATGCGTGCGAGGTCGCAGTAGACGGTGATGAGGTACGTCTGCAGCAGCTTGGCCTCCCACGCAAAGTCCTCGTAGGGCAGCACGAGGTCCTGGATCTTGTGCTTGGGGATCTTGCTGAAGGCCTCGTTCGCGTCTCCCCGCGTGGCTTCGAGCTTGGCCAGCACGCCGACTTGGCCGCGAGCGAGCCGCGCGTACGAGACGAAGCACTTGCGCATGACGATGCGTGCCGCCTTGAGCCACTGCACGTGGCCTTCGTGCGCGCGCGCGTCCTCCAAGTCGACGCGCTTCTTCAGCTCGAGCGTGTGGGACAGCGCCAGCTTCATCTTGGCGCTCAGCGACGTGTCTTCCCCGTTGGTTGCTCCACTAGCAGCTGCATGACCTGACGCGGATGCTGTCGCTGCTGATGCCGATGCTGATGTTGCCGCAGCCGCAGCGGCTCCGCCGTCCCGCAGCTCTCGCCACCGGGCTTTAACCACCCCCAGCTGCTGCTTCAGGTCGAGGCTGCTCGCCAAGTGTGCGTCGTCGACTGGAGGCGTGCACGTGCAGAACATGTAGGCAAGCGCGGCGAAGTTGAACTCGGCGTCTCCGGCAAGGATGTCGCGCGCGTTCAGCAGACCCAAGGGTAGCCACAGCGCCTGGCCGATCGTGTTGATCATGAGCTCCAGCCGCTTCTCCGGGGACGTCTCGGCCCGCATGCGCTCCAAGTAGCGCTCCATGGCGATCTCCGTCAGGTCCTCGCCATTCTCTCGCAGCACGGACGAGGCTTCGAGCTTGGAGATGGCGGCGGGCCCGCCAGCACCGGCCGCGTGCCGCTTGATGCGCACGCGACTCATGGCCGAGTGCAGCAGCTTGGTGAGCACGCCCAGCACGCGGCCGTCGCTCAGACTCGAGTGGAAGTTGACCATCTTTGGCGCCGCGAGCCACTCGACTGGCTGCTTGCCGACCATCCAGTTGACCCACTGCATGACGAGCTTGTCTGCGCGGTCCACCGACGCCTCGTACGCCAAGAAGGACGCCGACGACGAGCCATTCGAGGTGGAGGACGCCGAGCTGCTGGCAGTGTCGACGTCGGAGCAGGCACATGCGGTCTCGAGGTCGGCCAGCGGGTTGTAGAACGCGGGGTTCTCGGGCTTGTCCATCGCCTGCACCATGTCCTTGGAGAAGACCTGCGCGAGGTTGTACCGGCCCTCGCCCGACGAGAGCAGTTCGACCTGGTTGTCCATCTGCTGGAAGAGCGCGCCGAGCAGCTGGAAGGAGATCTTCTTGTAGTCGACGCTCTCGACCCGCAGCCGCTCGAGCTCTCGCGGATCGATGACTTGCGCCTCGAGCGCCGTGACGCGAGCTCGCGCATCGCGCAGCTCCTTGCGCACCGCCAGCAGTTCCTGGTCTTTCGTCCCGAGGCTGCGCTGGAGCTCGGCGTACCGCTGCGCCTGCGCCTCGAGCTCGTCGCGCTGCAGCTGCGCGCGCACGTTGGCGTCGGCGTGCAGCTCGAACACGTCGCCGTGCAGTTGCGAGACCTCGTGCGACTTTGCGCGCGTCGCGGCCTGCTGGTTCTCGGCGTACAACATGGCGCCGAGCACTCGTCGCCGGAAGACGAAGCGCTGCCACTCGGCCCACAGCCGGCGCAGTTGCTGGCGCCGCGCCGCTTGCTCGGCGAGCTCGCGTCTCCGCTTGTTGGCACGTGTCGTGGCTCGCCAGAGGTTCAAGACCCACTGCAGCGCGACCTCCGAGGCGTGAGTCTGCGCGCGCGCCGAGGCCTTGGCCAGCAGCGCGTCCACAGACCGCACGAGCTCGGCCTTGTACTTGGCGCCGTCCTGCTGTTTGAAGGCCGAGAAGCACGAGAAGCACATCTCGGCCGGGGCGCCGCAGCCAGCACAGCGCAGTGTCACGTTCCCAGTCGAGTCCAAGCCGGCGGCGAACGCTTGCAGCGGCGCGATGAGCTTCTTTGGCTGCTTGGCTCCCAGTGAGGACGCGATTGGGACTGGCGCCGCGCTCTCGGGTCGTTGTTGGAGCCGCGTCTGGGCTGTGCTGGCGAGCTGCGGCGTCGACGCGCTGCCTATCAGAGCGTCGAGCGTCGCGGTGGACGCGAGCGGCATGGCCGTCGTCGGTCTCGCCTTCAAGCGACTGTCGCTGCCCGCCAATGTCCGAGCGGGAGACACGAGCGTGGAGCCGCCAGGACTGGTGCTGAAGCCGGCAGTCTGCTGGTTCGGCGAGCGCGCCATCGTGGCCTTTGTCGTCGGATGCGCGAGCGGAAGCGCGAGCTGCGGCGCCTTCTTCCTCGCCGGGTACAGCAGCGGTGAGGCTGTCGAGGTTGTAGGCGACAGCGACGACGCTGTGGCCGTCGGCTCCGGGAGCGCGTAGCGGTGCATGGCGGCCGCTCGGTCCATGGCGACCGAGCCGCGTGGATGCAGCGCAGTGCGTGGACAGGAGACGATGGATGACACGATCGGCTCTATATTTACCGCCCCAATGGAAACGGACGCTGTGCAAAGGACTCCTGCATCCCTCCTCGCAGTCGACGCTCCAGATGTGATGGCCGACCGACTACTGGAGCATCACCAGCTTCTGGATGGCGTCCAGCACCAGGTTGACGTGCTCCGACACCTCCTTGGCCTTCTCCTGCCACTCGCCCCGCTTCCTGCCGCGCCACCACCACCATCACAACCACAAGCACGTCGTCAGTCTCCATCCAACTCCGAGCGACGTCCACATCCGTGGATCCATCGTCCTCCACATCGTCCTCCATCGACCAGCAAGCAGCCAACGAACGCACTCGTGCAGGTGCTGCAGATGCCGCGCGACGAACGCCGAGGCCTCCGGCACCGTCATCTCGACGTGGAAGTGCAGCCCGACGTCGACCGTCACCATGCGCGTGTCATCCACCTTGGCGCGCACGCGGAAGCCCTCGCCGAGGTCCACGAGCGTCTTGAACGGCCGCCGCTGCTCGGCGCTCGTCTGCAGCTCGGCCAGCAGCGCGCGCAGCTCGGCGTACTCGGCCGCCTCGCGCGCGATCGCGTCCCGCCGTGCCAGCGTCTGCTGCAGCTGCGGCTTGAGCACCTCGTCCACGAACGCGCTGTAGCGCTGCAGCGCCGCCGCCGTCTCCTCGGTCGCCGCCGCCATGCTCATGTGCTCATGTGTGCACTTGCTTGGTGACCAATCCGGTCGGTAGGGTTTTAAATGGTTTTATTGTTAGGTTTTAATTTTCGAGTTTGGTTTTTTCAAGAATTTCTGATATATTTCGGTCTTCAGTGATTGGCTGATTCGCCGCGGTTAGGGGTGGTTAGGTAGGACTTTAGGGGTGGTTAGGTTTGATTTTGGTGATTACGTATGCGCGACAGACCCTCCATTATATGGACACTGAACGTAAATAACGGTCTCTGCTGGACGGACTTGACCTGGTTGAAGCTGTTTTTGTCGACGAGTCATCCAACTGCCACTGCCTTGGGATGTGGCACTGCACGAGATATGAATAGCGATACAGCCATGCTCTTCACAGTGTGGCTTTCTTCCTGACGCGCATCGAGTCGAGCCCGGGATGCCGAACCAGCTGGAGGACGACGTGCAGCGCGTGCTTGACATGGCTCGGTCGCAGTCGCTCTCGTGCCGTCCAAGGTCGAAACCACGACGCGACAAGCGCGTCAATGCTGCACAGGAGACTACAGATCGGTCGCGATACCTTGCGAGACATCGACATGACGTGGAGCGACCACGACATGCTCGACCGACTCTCGTGGCGGCCAAGATGCAGGGTCTTGCAGCCGTCTACGCGCTCGACAGGACCACGCGTCACCTCGCGGACCGCAGTGCCAACTCCGTGCTTCGGCACCAAATGGATGCAGCTAATAACAATGAAGTCTTGGCTGATGACCCAGAAGTGCACAAGCGCAAGCTAGACTCGAGGCGCGAGCTGTACAAGCTGCACTACAGCGGCAGCGGGCTGGCGACGGCGACGTGTGCGAGCACAGGCTTGACCAAGCTCGAGAGTCTGACGGAGGCGGCGCAACAAGCTACAAAGCTGGCAAGCCGCCACTTGGCGGTCAGGATCGGAGCGGCCGTGCTTACGTCTCGTCACCGCATTCTCAGCGCGTGTGCGGTGGAGAGCATGTCGAACGACAAGTACAGCGTTTGTGCCGAGCACGCGGCGATACTCAAAATGCTGACGACGAGATCGAGCGACGACGAGAAATTCCTGTCGGAAGACGTCGAAGTCGTCGAAGCGGTTGCCATCTGCAGCGACCGTGAAGACGGCGCGCTGCCGTACCCCTGTGGTGGCTGCCGCGAGTACATGGCGAGTTTTGGCGACTTCCCCGTCTACTTGCTCAACTCTGGCGGGGAAAGCAACGAGACGCGGTCGTTTGAGCTGTTTCCTGGCGGGCGACATGTCGAGATCACAAAGATCACCAAGAAAGCCGCCTCGAGTGACAGTCGAGTGCAACAACAACGGAATCCAGTCCCACCTGCCGGCGGACGCGATTCGCTTGTCCCTGTTGATACTAGCAACGAGCTGCCATTGGATGTGAGCGAGTGGACGATCGAGCACGTCGCGCGCTGGGTTGTGGAGGATGTCGAGCTTCCACAGTATCGCGACATCTTCCTGCGCAACCGAGTGGACGGCTGTGTCCTCTCCCACCTCGAGGACTGCGACCTGCAGCTGCTGCTCGGGATCGTGCATCCACTGCACCGCAAACGCTTGCTCGTGCATCTTGATCGTCTACGCGACCGCGAACTACTGGTGCACGGCATTGACTATGGACAGCTGCAAGACTACCTGGCTGTGCTCGACCGAGATCGGATCGCTGTTGTCGCGAGGCTCAAAGCTACGTTTGACCGCCTCGATGTCAACCAGGACGGGTTCCTGGACTTTGAGCAGGTTCACGCGGCGCTGAAGACGCTTGGAAGCGAGTTGGCGTCGCCCCAAGCGGTCGAGCAACTGCTGCGCAACGAGAAACTGTTTGGTAGCGATGTAAAAGACGGGAAGGTCACTTTCCCCGCGTTTGCGACCGCATTCTCATCGTTAGCCATGCAACCAGCGAGCGAGAAGAAGAGAGCGGGACTTGCGGGGCGAAACAAAGACGACAACGATGCAACACTGTCAACCTTCAGACTCCCGATAGTGGATCTACCGGCACTCCGTGGCTCATTCAACAAGGTGGACATCAACGGCAGCGGGCATATCGACGAGAAGGAACTGGTTCAGCTCTTTCAGTCGCTCGGGCATGACCGAAGCATCGCTGTCGAGAAAGCACACGAATGGTTTAACGCTGTCGACGTGGACGGTGATGCTCGCCTCAGCTTTGCCGAGTTCTTGCTGCGGTACCTGCAGCTGTCCAAGATCGACGTACGCAAGCTGCGGACGTTATTCGAGGCGAGTGAACCGCTCTCGTCGACAAGACTCAAGCCACGCACTGTGGTGAGACGTTCCCTCGCGACGCTCTTCTCCAACGTCGATACAATGCAGATCGACGCGTGGTCGGAGAACTTCTTTAGCACCGGCACCAACAGCAGCAACGGCTCGGAGAAAGAGTCGCTGACTGTATCGTTTGCAGACTTTGTGCTTGCTTGCCTGTCGTTCAACTCTGAGGTTGCGGAGCACAATCAGCAGGGCATGACAAAAGAGATGGCGCTTACGTTGCGCAACGACGCCCTGGTACATCGAAGCCGCATCGTCCACCTGCAGCAGCAAGGCCACGTTCGGCTGTGCCCTCAGAGCCGCGAGTTGCAGGAACTGCGACGCGAGCACGTCGAGGCCCACCTGCAGCAGCTAGAGCGAGTTCGCAAGCAACAAGATGAAAGGAGTAAGGTTCGTCAGGAGACTGAGCGGGAAGGGAAGTCTGCTGACAGCGACGAAGAGGAAACCGAGGCACAATCAGCAAGACAGCTCCGCGATCGTGAGATTGACGGTGTGTTTGACCGATTTGCCAAGAGAAGGCGTGACGACCAAGCGGAGAAGGAATCCAAGAGCAAAGACAGCGACGACGAGTACGACCAACAAAGTACTGCGACTCTTACTGTAGTCCAGGCAGCCCAGGCAGCTCTGGAGCTAGGAGCGGCGCTGTCTCGTGAGCAGCTCGTGCGGTTCTTGCAGTCGCTCGGGTTTGATCTCCGCCATCCACTGTCTCGCCGCGATTTCCATCGAGCGATGGCGCATTTGGATGCCAAGGAGCGCGTTGGTGGTGGTAGAGTGGACGGCTCTGCCGCCTGGAAGTTCGAGTGCAGTGTCAGCACCCGTGAATCAGGCAAGCGTCCAAGCCGCGGCCGACAACTGTGCTCAAGTGGGAAGCAGCTGAGTCTCAATCGAAAGGAGTACGACGAGCGCTTGCTGGCGCGTCATGACAGGACAAAGGACAAATCGGAGTCGAAAGAAGAGCGCAAGCAACTCCTTCGCGACCGATCGTCGTGGTCACAAGAGATGCGGCGAGCTGTCAAAGGAGACCGCCCTCGACGCTCGAGACGCAGACACGATGATGAAGCCAAGGGAGAATCGAGTGCCTCAAGTGACGACCAGCGTAGTCGTTCACGCCGTTGCAAGACCCGTCGCCACCACCATCGAGACAGTAGTGACGACAGCAATCGAGCGAGCAGCACTAGCTCTGATCGAAGCAGGAGGCGCCACCACCGGTCGTCATCGAGAGGTTGCACCCATCGTCGCCGTGGTCGGTCTCCCAGCTCCAACTCTGACAGCACGGACAGCATGGATAGTCGTCCTGGGAACGAGAGCCCATCGAACAACTTCAGAGTTGCTCACAGTGGGTTCTCCGAGGGAGACCGCATTCGCCACAAGCCTTCCGACACGCTTGGCACAATTCTTCGGGTGTATCGCGACTACTTCGTGGCTGATGTGCTCTTTGACAGCGGCCGTCGTGTCAAGAACGTTGACCTTGCGAGTCTACAGAGAGTTCCGATCAGCTCGGCTCGGCCGGAACAGCAGTGGAAGCGCGGTCTTGCCGTCTTGGTCCCTAACAATCGCAGCATGAAGACCGGGAGGACGATGCGGAGAGGCAAAATCATCAGATGCCGCACAGATGGCACGTTCGACGTGTTGGTGGACGAGTTCGGCGAGTCCGAGACTGTCACACGCATCCCAGCGACCTTCCTCCGTCCAGCGCGGCGCAAGCAGCCTGCTTTCTACGGCGTCGGGGCCAAAGTGACGGTGCGCCAGCGCTCCGAGTACCTCCGCGGCACTGTGAGCGTCTGCCGCACGGACGGGTCCTATGATGTTCGTCTTCGTGGCAGCACCCGGACGCTGTCCAAGGTGGCGCCGGAACTTCTGTCGCTCGACGACGACGAGGATTACGATGACGACGAGCGCCAAGGAGATGTCGAGGGCGAGACGAAGTGGTCGCAGACCAGGAGTGACAGCGAGGACGAAGGACCCAAGCGAAAGACATTGGCCCAGACCGACAGCACCGGCGATACCCGGGCAGCACGCAAGAAGGAGGAGGAGGAAGACTGGAACGACAACTTTGAGCCCGAGTTCGACAAGGGCGACCGCATCGAGGCGCGCTTCCACGGCGGCAGCGCTTTCTTCCCGGGGAAAATCGCGCGCGTGTACACGGACGACACGTACGATGTTGAGTACGACGACGGCGACGAGGAGACACGCGTGCCGAGTCACTTCATCCGAAGCGCAAAGCCCCAGGCGTCGACCGCGAAGTCCGCAGCTGCAACGAGTAGCAGCAGCAAGCCGGCCAAGCGCGACGACTACGACGACGATCTGTTCGAGAGCGACTAGGATGTAACACGTACACGCCGCTGTCCGCGATCTATTAACCCCCGTCTCCCTGCTCCGTCTTGTGCTCTGCTTGCTCTGTATCTGTCGCGCTCGCATCCCCTCGAGTTCTCACGGGAAGCAGTGCTACGTTTACATGACGGCGCGGTAGGTGACGTACCGGCCGGCCGTCTCACTGGGGCGGATGATCTTGACGACCTGGCCGCGCGTCATGCCGTAGTAGCGCGCGATGGGGTCCGTGACCTGCATGCGCGGCAGCTGCGAGTCCTTGATGCGGTAGCGCTTGAGCAGCGCGGCCTTCTCGTCGCGGTTCAGCACGCGGTGCACGGGCACGAGCGTGTGCTCCGTGATGTCGACCAGCAGCTCCGTCTCCTTGAAGTGCTCGATCTTGTAGCGCGGCGCCATCTCGTTCAGCGCCTGGCGCGCGAACGGCGTGATGCCCTCCTGCACCACCAGGATGGCCTTGGTCACGTTCTCGTCCTTCATGCGGTTGCAGTAGCTGCACGTGCACCGCCACACGAGTCCTCGTCAGTCATTCGCTACTGCTCCAACACCTAGTGGCCGTCCATGGCGAGACCGTACTTGCGGATGGGCTTGACGCCGACCTTGGTGTCCTCCGGGAAGAAGACGAATAAATTATCGCTCGGGTCGTCGATCTTCTCCACCTGCAGGTTCGCACATCACGGGCCGCGTCAGCCGTCTTCGTGCACACCAGCAACCGCGTCAAGACGGCGGTCGGCCAACCAGGATGGTCATCATCTCGCGCGTCGGGTTGTCGCCGAACTGCGGACCACACGGAGACGCCACAAGCGGTCAGTCAACGAGGAACGAGCGACTCCCACCCACTCGCCAAGGATCTACCTGCTGCTGGAACGACTCGGGCGTCATGACGAGCTCGTTCTCGCTCACAATGTACCCGCTGCGCCATCACCAGTCACATGGTCACGCATGGAGACCGTGAGTTCCCGTCACTCGACCGTCCATAACTCCCGCCCCAGGATCCCAATCGACGCGAATGGGAGCTTGCAGGGATCACGAGAGCGACCCGCACCGGTTGTGCAGCATCTTGACCGTCGTCTTGCGCACGCGGTAGAGCCGCGAGGCTTCCGGGGTGAGCTCCGCCATTGCTTTCGCCTCCTGTGTCTCTGCTGCTTCGCCTGGAAGCGGTCGATCCCAAACTGCCGCCGCTTTACGACTGGGCGGCGCTCGCGAGGCGCTTCGACGCATTTTATTGGCTGAAACATAGAATCGAACACTTACTATTGGCTGAAATGCCGAAAAGGGAAACGGGACTGGTGGTGTGGGAAAACCCGCGCTACATCGCTCAGTGACTATCTCCCTCGACACAATGACAGTGGATGCGATTTGCCAGGATCAATTCTGATACGCAAGTGTCACGTGTACCCATGTCTGCCAGGAGGCATCGCCATCACCTCCGCCTTGGTCTCCGCCTCCGCCTCCGCCTTCGCGCTCGTCGAAGGACCCGACGGACGACACGATGGGCATCACGTCCGTCACGACCTTGTCGAGCGCTCGCAGCACTGGCAGGCGAGAGTCGCAGTCGATCACGAGCCGCGGCGCGTTCGGGAACGTGTACTCGAGTCCGTCGCCTTGGACGAGGTCCCAGAGCTGGAACGGCTTGCGAGTCTTGAGCCTCTCGACGGCATCGTCGCTCTCGGGGACCAGCCGCGTCTTGACAGTCCACGGACCGAACTCGTACGTCTCTCCGGGCTCGAGGACCGTCTGAGGCGGCGCGTACGGCGGCTGGCGCAGCGGGAAGAACCGGTCGCGGAAGATGATGAGCTGGCGATCGTGCGTCAGGTACGACCGGTTGCCCTTCTTGAGCGTCACCCACGAGCCGTTCTCGCCCGTGAACCGGGCCAGCTTGGCGATCAGCTCGCGGATCGGCTTCTCGCGCACCATGCTGTTGCCCATGATGTGGTGGCACACAGACCGGAACACCTCCTTCCACACGAAGAACGGCTGCGGGGTCAGCAGCGAGCAGTCGAGCCACACAGCGACCTCGCTCGTGCGCACGCTCGCCATGATGGGCGCCATGATGCTGCTCTCGATCAGTTCGCTGCACTGCGTCGACTCAGCACCGAGTGTCGACAGGTTGTTCAGGAACCCGTCGCCGTACATATCGCGAAGCAGCGGTACGAGCTGGTTGCGCAGCTTGCCGCGCGTGCTCCACTTGGGCGTCGTGTCCTTGAAGTAGGGCACGCCGTATCGATGAGCAAACTCAAAGATGGCGTCCTTGTCAAAGTCGAGCAGCGGCCGCCAAATGTGCACGCCGTTCACGATGCTGGACGCGCTCATGCCGTTCAGGTTGAGCAGGCTGAGCCCCTTCATCATGTTGGAGATGACATTCTCCTGCACGTCGCCGCGGTGGTGCCCGAAGCACATGCCCGGCGCGCCGTACTGCCGCATGACCTCCGCATACGTTCCATACCGGATCTCGCGAGAGATCTTCTCGTAGTCGTCGCGTTTGGTGGTCGCGCGTTTCACCTCGTCGATGCGGCGGACGTGGAAGACGATGCCAAAGCGCGCGCACCAGCGGCGAACGTAGTCGCACTCGGCCGCGCTCTCGTCGCGGTTTCCATAGTCGATATGGACAGCGACAATCTCGTAGTTGTTGTGCAGCGGACGAAGGCGGTGCAGCAAGTACGCAATGACCATCGAGTCGACGCCGCCGGAGAGCGACACCGCCATGTGCGAGTGCTCACTCGCGCGCATCTTGACGAGGTACTCGTGCATGGCACGGTACAGTCGATTGCGCGGCATGTCCGACTCGTCCGTCTCCATGAATGCGCGCTCCAGGATATCGTCGTCGGATACGTCGGCCGTGTTCGTGGCGTCACTCGCGTCGCCGGGGGCGTGCTCGTCCCCGCGCAGGTGCATCAGCCGGTTCGTGGTCGTGCGCCGGAACTTCTCTAGCAAGTCCGCGTGCTGCTGCTGCAGCTGCTTCCGCTCGTCGATCGTCTTGAGCAGCGCCTGCAGCCCGGCGGTCGTCGGGGAGTGCCGGATCGGCATCATCACGAACACAAAGTGCGGCACGGACATGTCGACGTGCCACTGCTTGTCCAGCACCTCGGTGGCCACGGCGAGCGCGTACGCGTCGTTCTCCGCCCTCTGCTCCGCGCGCGCCTCGTTCTCCGGGTCATCTTCGCCCGTGGTGCGATGCACGTGGCGCGAGAACTGGTCCAGCACCAGGATGAGCGCGACGGCCGAGTCCCGCGCGCGCCGCCACTCGTCCAGCTCGCGCCGCTCCGCCTGCGCGAGCAGCGAGCCGAAGCGCTCGCGCACCTCGCAGTCCACCGCGCGCTGCTTGCCCGAGCCGTCGGGAGGGAACCACTTGCAGCGGAAGTTGTCGCTCAGGTCGCCGTCGAACCAGAACGAGAGCACCGCGTCCGCCGTCGTCATGTCCGCCATGACGCCGCTCACTTTTGTCGTCTCTGTGGTCATCAATGGACTCAGACGGGTCGAATCAGATTTTTGATTGAACCAGATGTATGCGACTCAAATCCGTATTTTACGCGAATGACACGGTTATCAGGTCGCGAAACGGCTCGCGAGTGGCTACAGCAACAACTTACCCCACAAGGGTAGCTTGTCGACCTCATAAGAGGGTTGCTCGCTTGTAGTCCACTACAGTTACAACTACCTACGCCTTCAAAAGGGTCGGTCGTCGACCTCACAGCATAGCCATGAGGGTTGCTCGCTTCTAGTGCGAGCGGAGTGACCCTCCTCCCCCGCGCCACTTAGTGATGCACGGCAAACGTTGCGAGCGACCCGCCCGCGACGAACCGGAGAATATTGAAGGCCGCGTTCACGTCACGCCCAGCCGTGTGGCCACAGTCGGGCTGCGGACAGCGAAACACCCTCGACGACCCGAGGCGGAGGTGCAGCTTGGAGCATCGCCCGCACGTCCTTGACGCAGTTCTTGGCCTTGGCGTTTGCACAGGAAAACGCATGCTTGGCTCTCGCACACGCCCTCCACTGCCTCGCACTGCGCCGACCGTCGACCTTGGGGAGGACCGACAGGTCGTGCTGCGCCTGGTTCGCGCGCGCCTTGTACCGCTCGAGGTGGGCTCGAACAGGGCGGATCTCGTCCGCCGCTCGGTCCACGCTGTTGCCGCCGATCTCCACGACATTGCCGCTCAGGTCCACGCCAGTCAAGAAGGTGCGGGTGCCCGGATCCAGGGCGATGCACCGGCCTTGAAGGTCATGCTCAGGCGGCTCGATAAATGACGGGATGACTGCATACCAGCAGCCACCTTCGACGACGATCTGCACCTCGCTCGTGATCACAGTATCGCCGTCATAGCGGATCGAGATGTCTCGGAGACCCGGGATCGAAAGCAGCCGCCTGCCACTGTTGGCTTCGTTGATCTGAGCGTTCCTTGCGTCTACCGAGAGCATGGTGAGCGGATTGCCCTTCTTGCTCTTGAACCGGATGTCGAACCTCGCGATGTTGCCGTTCGCATTGTTGCTGAACGCGCTCTTGACGTTGGCTGCAAACTTGCGCATCCTGTTGTTTCAGATGCTGCTCAGCGTCTCGCACGCCCACTCCGGCGGTGGGCTCATGTCGATCGGATGCACGCGCTCCAAGCTCGAGTCACGAGTCACATACAGGTCGCGGAGTGTCGACGCCTTGTAGACGTTGGTCTCGCGGAAGTGTGCGACCGCCTGGTTGTACGTCCACCGACAGGTCCCCATGAGGCGCCGGAGCGTGTAGCACTGCTTCTGCGTCGGAAAGAGGCGGTACTTGCGAGTCTTGCACAGCATCAGCTTCTCCTCTGTCTGCAGGATCTTTAGCTCTCGAGTGCCTCGCGCGACTGCAGCCTCGTCCAGGTCCTCTGCTCGCTTGAGCGCGCCGATCACCTTGTTCCATTCCATGATGTCCATCTTGCGTCTGTCCTTGTTCTTGGACGCTCGGCACTTGCGCTCGTAGTCGGCGCGGGTGGTGATCCATCTTCTGGTGTGTCAGAACCCGCGCAGGTTGGCGAGCTCGTGCTCTGACGGCGTCGTACTTGGTGTGATCCGAGCCGTGAACCACGACTCACAGGCCAGCGCGTCTTGTGCGTCACCTTGGCGGTCCAGCGCCTCACGCACTCCACGGGAAAGCACGCTCTCGAGCAGCTTTCGTCGGCGCGGTTGCAGCTTGGACAGCAATGGCTGCTGCTCTTCGACGCGGCGGGTCAGTGTCATCCAGACCAGCGTCATCAGCACGTCCTCGAGCTGCTCGTCGTTGCAGGTGTCCAACTGAGCGAGCGCTGAGCTGACCTCGCGGTCTGTCGCGAGTGGTGTCCCGTGGAGGACCCGAGCGAACGCTCGTAAGCGCAGCCGCCGCGACAGGTACTGGAGTCCAAGCCGGGTCCGAAAGCACTTCCTCACGTCCACGATGTGGACGAACAGCAGGATCCGCACTTGGTAGATGGCGTCAGCGAGTCGGGTGCGCAACAGCGTCCACCCTCTGGCGCCGCCTC